>JAJHUR010112525.1:0-21645 GCA_027495735.1 Lutjanus campechanus | reverse complement strand
ACATTTAGCTCATTTTACACACATTTGAGACATAAATTATTTAAAAAATTTGGTTATATGTGAATGAAAATGAAATGTTAAATCTATATCTAAATGCTAAATCTAAATATTAAATATAAATATAAATATTAAATCTAAATCTAAATGTTAAATCTATATCTAAATGTTAAATCTAAATCTAAATCTAAATATTAAATCTAAATCTAAATGTTAAATCTATATCTAAATGTTAAATCTAAATCTAAATGTTAAATGTTAAATCTAAATGTTAAATCTATATCTAAATGTTAAATCTAAATCTAAATTTTAAATCTAAATCTAAATGTTAAATCTAAATCTAAATGTTAAATCTAAATGTGAAATGTTAAATCTAAATCTTAAATCTATATCTAAATGTTAAATCTATATCTCAAGGGCCGGAGGGAGTCTGGTTTGGGGACCACAGGATCTCATCTCTGCTTTTTACGGATGATGTTGTCCTGTTGGCTCCTTCGAACCAGGACCTTCAGCATGTGCTGGGGCGGTTTGCAGCCAAGTGTGAAGTGGCTGGGATGAGAATCAGCACCTCCAAGTCCGAGGCCATGGTTCTCGACTGGAAAAAGGTGGTTTGCTCCCTTCGGGTCGGAGGAGAGCCCCTGCCTCAAGTGGAGGAGTTCAAGTATCTTGGGGTCTTGTTCACAAGTGAGGGGAGAATGGAGCATGAGATTGACAGGCAGATCGGTCCGGCGGCAGCAGTAATGCAGTCGTTGTACCGGTCTATCATGGTGAAGAAGGATTTACCGGTCAATCTACGTTCCTACCCTCACCTATGGTCATGAACTTTGGGTCATGACCGAAAGAACGAGATCTCGGATACAAGCGGCCGAAATGGGTTTCCTCCACAGGGTGGCGGGGCACTCCCTTAGAGATAGGGTGAGGAGCTCAGAGTAGAGCCGCTGCTCCTCCATATCGAGAGGAGCCAGCTGAGGTGGCTCGGGCATCTATACCGAATGCCTCCTGGACGCCTTCCTGGGAAGGTGTTCCGGGCATGCCGCACCGGGAAAAGGCCCCGGGGAAGACCCAGGACACGCTGGAGGGACTATGTCACTCGGCTGGCCTGGGAACACCTCGGGATCCCCCCGGAAGAGCTGGAGGAAGTGTCTGGGGAGAGGGAAGTCTGGGTATCCCTGCTCAGACTTCTGTCCCTGCGACCCTGCCCCGGATGAGCGGAAGATGATGGATGGATGGATGGATGGATTTAACATTTAGATTTAGATTTAACATTTAGATTTAGATTTAACATTTAGATTTAACATTTCACATTTAGATTTAGATTTGACATTTAGATTTAGATTTAATGCTTAGGTTTAGATTTAGCATTTAGATATAGATTTAAGATTTAGATTAGATTTAAGATTTAGATTTAACATTTCATTTTCATTCACATATAACCAAATTTGTTAAATAATTTATGTCTCAAATGTGTGTAAAATGAGCTAAATATGAAGAAAATGAACAAAATATCGAAAATATACCATTTTGAAAACGGTAATCAAGTTTTTACATTTGGCACCCCATACCCTTTTGGTCCATAATAACATAAAATACTCCCAGAAGGGAGCCTTCCTCCATACAGTCACAAGAAGTGCAAAGTTATCCACCTAAAATACGGTTTCAGTGTCTTTTACAGAGAAGTACAGAAATAATAAGAAATAATATCCAGAGTTCTCCCTACTGAACAAAGGTTCAATGTCCTTTTTGCAAAAGAAAGAAAAGATTAAATTTCTCCTTACAGAGGGAATATTCAATGTATCTCTTAAGAGGAAAAAAAGGGTTCTCCACTCAGAGCATGTGTTCAGTGATTGGATCACATCTGACTTAAATAACATCTCCATTTCTCCCAATATTTGTTACCTCTTTCAGTGTCACGTCTCAAAGGAAATGTTAACCTTTGCATGCTGTGAATTTCTTCAACTATTCCTATCCAGTCTACAATTGTTGGACAATCACTACTCAGCCATTTCCTGGTTATTGCCTTTTTGCTACTTGCTAATAGCAGTTTTAACAGGTATCTGTCTGACTGTAAGTTGAATATTGACAGGTTACTGCTATTACATCTGCCCAGTATGGAGAAATATTAGGACACTCCCAGACAATGTGAAACTGGCCAGCAGACAAATTACAACATCCTCTCCAACACCGTCCATGATCTGGGTTGTTGGTCTGTAAACTTTTGATTTTTGGGGTTATGAAGAATCTTGCTGTGTTTTTCCAGCTGAATTCCCTCCTTAATTCTGAGCTAGAAGTGGTGGATGATGTCCTACAAATATTTAGCCAATCCTCTTCACTTAACTGTATAATGGCTTCTTTTTCCCACCTTGCTTTAATATACATTGTAGAGAAACGTCTGTCCGTTTGTAAAGTTGAGTAGATCCTGGAGATCAGTTTTCTGCTAGAGTTTCCTTTATATGCATTAATAAATATACCTATCAGGTTCTTTCCCTCCTCTCCGATAGTTTTAATGTTTTTGTTAAAATAGTCTCTCAATTGGAAGTATCTAAAAAGATCCTGTTTCTCCAGATCGTGTTTTTTCCTGAGTTGTTCAAACGACTCTAGTTCTGTATTAGAAGAGACCTTACAATATGACGTAATACCCAGATTTGTCAAGTGTTTAAATCTGCTGTCCAGTTTAGTCAGTGTGAAATCAGTATTCAATGCTACCCAACGTAATAGTTGCGCATTTCTTTCAAATTTTAGGTCTTTAAGCTTTTTGTGCCAGATGTTAAGAGGAGTTACAATCCAGTTAGTTGACTTATCTAGGAATTTTTTCAGGAGAGTCTTGTCTTCCAATATAGATGGGAGAGGCACACATTTTGTTCTTATTCTTTACACTTTGCATCACACTCCGGGTCGCACCAACTGACCAGGAAGCGTAGTTGTGCTGTTTTGTAATAATCTTCCGACCACACAGAGGTTTAATACCTGAACTCTCAAACCAGTCAGTCAGAACTGAAGAAGCTTCTTGGATGAGAGGTGAAACGTCTTCAAGAACTCTATTCTACTCTAATTCTTTTCTACATGTTATTGTTTCATCCATCCAGGTTGAAATCAGTCTTTTTTTAAAATTTTTGGGCATTTTAGCCTTTATTTGATAGGACAGCCAGAGAGTAGACAGGAAAGGGGACAGAGAGGGAGGGGACGACATGCAGCAAAGGGCCAAAAGCCCAAAGTCAAACTAACAGCCTCCATACATGGGTTGGAAGGCGCCGCACAGTGATGCAAAATTAAAATTATCAATAATTTCACTCAAATGCATTAAAGCTAAAGTAACGAGCCTGATTTGAATGTACTGATATTCGTGTTCAAATGTAGGGACTGAAGGTAAAATGTCAGAAAAATAAATCAAGTAAAGTACAGATACCTGAAAACTCGCTTAAGTACAGTAATGTAGTATTTTTACTTAGTTACTTCCCATGTATGATTATTGGGATCTCATCACCTGAGATTCTAACGAATGATTGTTTGACTCGACTCAATAAGGGAAACTACAGAAATGTGATGTGTTTTACTTTGTAGACAACAGAAACAGTCTCAGTGTTTGTCTTTGTCATTAACTCTCCTTCAGGCTGAGTGGCTGTAATCTGTCAGAGAGAAGCTGTGAAGCTCTGTCCTCAGTCCTCAGCTCCAAGTCCTCCAGTCTGAGAGAGCTGGACCTGAGTAACAACCACCTGCAGGATTCAGGAGTGAAGCTGATCTGTGCTGGACTGAAGAGTTCAGACTGTAAACTGAAGACTCTCAGGTCAGGATTCAGTTTCTGTTTAAAAGTCAACCATTTAAATTTAGGTTGAAATACAAGTTAATGTTTATGTTTTTAAAACCCATCATCTGTAAAATTCAACAGTGTAGGTCACACTGAGAAAAACTGTGGTAACAATTTTCTTCAAAAGTATTTCTGGGAATGTCTGAGATGATTTCATATTTTCTTTCATAACATTCAAAAATCATAGAAGCTACTCCAATCAGTATTTGTACTTGATCAGTTGATCAGATGACATAAATATAAAACTTCATAGTGACAATTATCACATAACTTTGCTCCACCCCTCTACAGACCCACAACTTTACTGCTTTTAGTCACTTTCTTTGTTCTCATCAGTTCGTTTTTCATCAAACAAGCTCTGATAGACCCACTGTACACTTCCTGCCCAGCAGCAAACAGCAGACAGACACAGTTAGAGACTAACTGGTCAACAAAGTGGAACATGAAGCAACTAGAGAGACTGATATTTTTCTCAGGAGTTGGTGGAGACTCAGCCTCTTGTTTAACTTCAACACTCTGCATGATGCTGTGTGATTCAGTCACAGAGTGACAGTTCCAGCACAGCTGGCTGCATCCTACAAGATATTTTTGTGATCTCACAGATTTCTGCTGATGATAAATAAATGTTTTCCTGTGATGAAGCCAACTTTTAAATCCAGTATGTCCAGAGACTCTTGTTCAGTTTTGTTTTGTTTCTTCTCTGCTGTGCTAACTTTGACAGGTCACAGCAGAAGTAGACAAATGTTTGCTAAGACGGTCACATCATCATATCAGTGTTGTTGTTCTGTCCCTAAGAGGTCATAAATGTATGAATGCTGATCATGTGTATTATATATATTTTCAGGCTGAGTGGCTGTAATCTGTCAGAGAGAGGCTGTGAAGCTCTGTCCTCAGTCCTCAGCTCCAAGTCCTCCAGTCTGAGAGAGCTGGACCTGAGTAACAACGACCTGCAGGATTCAGGAGTGAAGCTGATCTGTGCTGGACTCCAGAGTCCAAACTGTAAACTGAAGACTCTCAGGTCAGGATTGAAAATACTGTAAAGTGCACATCAAAATATAAATGTATGTCAAGTCAAATATAGACAGAAGTCATTTCACATATTTTGTACATTTCAGGCTGAGTGGCTGTAATCTGTCAGAGCGAAGCTGTGAAGCTCTGTCCTCAGTCCTCAGCTCCAAGTTCTCCAGTCTGAGAGAGCTGGACCTGAGCAACAACAACCTGCAGGATTCAGAAGTGAAGCGTCTCTCTGCTGGACTGAAGAGTTCAGACTGTAGACTGGAGACTCTCAGGTCAGGATTGAAAATACTGTATAGGCTGAACCATAACTGACACATTATGTTTTCATTTTAGCACTTCTCTTTTTCTATGTTGCTATGAAAACAGTTCACATCAAAATATAAATGTGTGTCAAGTCAAATATGGAGAGAAATCATTTCGCATATTTTGTACGTTTCAGGCTGAGTGGCTGTAATCTGTCAGAGAGAAGCTGTGAAGCTCTGTCCTCAGTCCTCAGCTCCAAGTTCTCCAGTCTGAGAGAGCTGGACCTGAGTAACAACGACCTGCAGGATTCAGAAGTGAAGCGTCTCTCTGCTGGACTGAAGAGTTCAGACTGTAGACTGGAGACTCTCAGGTCAGGATTGAAAATACTGTAAAGGATGAACCATAACTGGCACATAATGTTTTCATTGTAGCACTTCTCTTTTTCTACATTGCTTTGTCAAGTCAAATATACAGAAAAATGATTTCAGATATTCTTTACATATATTCAGGCTGGGTGACTGCCATCTGTCAGAGAGAAGCTGTGAAGCTCTGTCCTCAGTCCTCAGCTCCAAGTCCTCCAGTCTGAGAGAACTGGACCTGAGTAACAACAACCTGCAGGATTCAGGAGTGAAGCTGATCTGTGCTGGACTGAAGAGTTCAGACTGTAAACTGGAGACTCTCAGGTCAGGATTCAGTTTCTGTTTAACAAGTCATCAAGTGAAATGTTTCAAATATTGTTTGATATCAAAGTCCCTGTAAAGATGCTGAAGACAGTGTAGAAGTATATTTAAAATGACTGTCTTTGAGAAAATGTTATGATTTCTTTTAATTCTGCAGCAAAGATAACATTTAATAATAATTAAAGCTCCTCTTATTGATATATGTTTACTTCAACAGTCAACAGTCATGTGCACTGTAAAAGGAGTCACTCAGAATTATCATGACTTGACCGTGCCAGTGGATGCG
Source organism: Lutjanus campechanus (assembly GCA_027495735.1). Taxonomy (NCBI): domain Eukaryota; kingdom Metazoa; phylum Chordata; class Actinopteri; order Lutjaniformes; family Lutjanidae; genus Lutjanus; species Lutjanus campechanus. The sequence continues at coordinate 15,620 of JAJHUR010112525.1, read as the reverse complement.
CATGTGTTTGGCGTTGTGAATGTCCATCAGAGAGCTCTGTCACTGACTGACATTTTTACTGAATTTTAAGCACTAATTATTAAGTTATACTTTTACATCCTCGTTGTTTTAGCCGTATACCATAACTGGGTACAAGGTTTTAATCATCGGATGACTGGATTTTAACTTTGCTGTCACCTGGTTGTGGCTAACTGGTCTGTCCTGGCTGCTGCTAGCTAGCCTGGTTTGTTTGTTTTTAGCCTGGCAGCTAGCTTGGCCTGTCGCTTTTTACTGAGGATTTCAAGCTTTTAGCACTTCTATGGAGTTTTAATCTTTTACTCTCCAGCATCCCTGGATGCTTACCTCTTCAACGGTGTAACTCCCCGAGAGATTTGGGTGAATCACGAAGCATGGTCACCTCCTCGTTCATCTCCGAGATTAGGGGAGAGTTAGCCTCCATTGAGCAGCTCATCTCAGCCCTTCTCCAGCGTCAGGAAGACCTCTGCTCCCGGCTATCCTCGCTGGAGTACACCGAGCCGACCAGTTTACCAGCAGGGGCAACACTTGCAGATGACCTGTGTCCTGGCTGTTCTACCTGGGCATCGGTGGTCCAAGGCAGGAATAGACGCTCACTTCCCCTCTATGATTCCCAGGATGATTATACTGACTTGGAGCTGTCTAACTTATTTGCCCCTCTGGCTGATGTACCAACGTCGCCTTCCCCGCTGCTGAATGGAGGTTGTGTCGAAGGGAGTCGCAAGGCTAGCGTTGCTTCAAAAAGGCGCAGATCTCCGTGCAGTAACTCCAGCACCAGTGCCGTCTCTCCATCTGACAAGCGCCCTCGAGTGTGGATTTCCTCTTCGGGGGACAGCGATGGCGTTTCTGTCCCAGCACCCAGAGCGCCGGCTGCCATGCAGGGTCTCTGCCTTCTACCTGGCAATCGCCCCCCCAGCCTGGCAGTGGCACCGCTGGATCTTCCAAGCACACCTGACGCTGATGCTGGCCCGGCTAGCCTGGCTAGCATGGCTTGTCAGCTTCCACCGAAGCTAGCCGTCTACAACAGCGGTGTGGTAAGCAGCAATCCAGAGATTTTGATTGTAGGTGATTCTGTCATTAGGTATTTATTCTACCTGGCACTGTTACCTACTGTCTCTCTGGTGGCAAGGTAGTCACTTGATTGAACTCATTCCAACTCTCATTGATCTACATCCCACAGTTAACACTGTTTCAGTGCACGTGGGAACGGATGACGTCATGATGAGAAATTCCAGCAAACTGCATGCAGACCTCGAGTACCTGTGCTATACAATTGAGAGTGTGGGAAAATGTTGTCTGTTGTCCGGCCCCATTCCAACTCTCTCCAAAAGCTCTGAATGGTTCAGTCAACTCTTCTGTTTACATCACTGGTTAAAAAACTTCTGCTCTGCTGCAGGATATGATTTTATCTATAACTTTGACTACTTTTGGACTAACTCAAATCTGTACAGAGCGGATGGTGTACATCGCAACAGAAAGGGCACAAAACAGCTGACCACAAATTTTCTAAACTTTATAGCATTTTCATCCTGAAATGCACTACGGCAAGACTCAATCCAGACCTCTGTGTCTCCTTCTAACACTTTAAGTATTAACTGTGTGAGTCCTGCCACTGTGTGCTTTGACTCCCAAACACAGTCTCTGAATAACTCTAGCCATCCTAGGCCCGAACCTACCTTAACTGACCATTCTACCTACGCATCAGGCACTTTAAACATGGCCCTTCTCAATGTAAGATCTCTAACTAACAAAACCTTCATTGTTAATGATATTATAAAATCTCATCAACTTGATTGTGTTTTACTCACTGAGACCTCGCTTGATGAAACTGGTAGTAAGGAGCTGATTGAAGCTTCACCATCTAATTTCTCATTTTCACACTGTTGATGTTGTTGCTGATGACCCTGATGAAGGCCTGAGCCGAAACGCGTTGGTCAACTAATAAAGCTGTTCCTAGTACTGCAAGTGTTGCTGGAGTTTTACCTCTTTCTGGTCATTTTCACACTGTACCAGGTCTAACAAGAAGGGTGGTGGTGTTGCTGCTATTTTTTCAGATTCTTTATCATGTAAGAGCATCTCACTTTGGTCTTACTCTACATTTGAACACCTTGCTCTTAATAATGAGATCTGTGTATCCCTGTCTAGTGCTCACAGTGTACCGCCCTACAAGACTCAAAAAAGGCTTTTTATCTGAATTTGGTGAGCTTTTATCTCAAATTACTGTTGAATATGATTCAATTCTTATTTCTGGTGATTTTAACATTCATGTTGATAACTCAGATGATTGTTTTGCTAAACAGTTTGACATATTATCAGCCTTTGAACTCATGCAGCACATTGCTGGTCCTACACATAGTCAAGGTCACACTCTTGACCTAGTTATTTCTAAAGGCCTTGGTATTACCCCAAAGTGTGTACTAGATGTTGGGATTTCAGATCATTTTTGTATTTTTTTAATACTGCTCTAATGACCAAATGTGTACCTGGTTTAAAATTAGTTTAAAAAAAAATGGGTCATCCGTGCTGAAACATCTGACAAATTTATTGCAAGATATACTAACTCTGTCAGGTGTAGCAAGGTACAGTCTGTTCCTAACTCATCTTCTCTGTGTGACAATTTGGTCAATAATTTTAACAATTCAGTGACACAAATTATGGATGATATTGCTCCTGTAAAAAGTAAATAAATTTCCAGTAAAACAAAAGCACCATGGAGGAAGAGTGAAGGCCAGTCCAGGGCCCGCCCACTTTTTTGATTGGCCCAGGGCCTGGCCCGCCCTGAGAAAGCTTGCTTGATTTTTCTCACTATTTTTTTTATTATTGAAATTTTTTATTCACTCATTAAAAATATGCTTAACATTGACATTCAAACCAAAATGTATAAAAATGTATTGAAAAAAAATAATAAAAATGTTTTATTCTCTGTCAACTGTTACAACAGAACTAACATGAATACAGTGTGTGCAGGGACGCACTTTTTTGTAAAATGTAGACATCTCCCCAGCGCGAGAGCTGAACGTGCGTTTTCACGGGACGGGTACACTGACTAGAAATACCTGCGTTATTCTTTAGAGAGACATGAAAAAAGCGAGCAGCACTCAATTTCCTTATCCAAGTTTGAGGCCTACAGGGAAACCAAAACATCTGGAAGGGGAAACGTCATTGATCAAATGGACCTGGGTGTGCGGGACAAAGCGTTTGTTGAAAGGAATAGGGAGCATATCAAAGTCGTCCTGGATATTGTCATGCTTTGTGCCAAACAGGATTTAAGTTTGTGAGGGAGCAGGGAAACGGAGGCAGATCTCAACAGAGGTAACTTTCTAGAAATCTTGGGTCTGCAGATGAACACTGACCGCCTCAACCACTTGTTCCTCTTTGTCATTTGAAAGGGAAATTAGCGACTCTTTGGATTATGATGAGATCATCACAATTTTCAACCACAAACCCAGGCGTTTGCGCCTTGTTTAACTCTTTAGGAGAACAGAGCAGAAGAGAACCAAGTAGAATAGAACAGCAGAACGTGAATAGAGCAGAAGAGTAGAGTAGAATGGAAGAGCAGGACATGAGCAGTGCAGAAGGGAACAGAATAGAATAGAGAAGAATATTAGGCCAATATAGCAGAGCAGAATAGAGTAGAAGAGAACAGCAGGACATAAACAGAGCAGAATAGAACAGAGCAATGTAGAACATAACAGCAGAGCACAACAACTAAAGAGCAGAACTATTGAGAAGAAAAAAAACAGAAGAACAGAATAGGAACAGAGCAGAATAAAAAGAGCTGTTTCGAACAAATGAGTTCTGTGTTAAATCCTGTCAGAGATGCAATATGGATGGATTTACCTCAAACAGTTGGCGGTAGTGAAATGCGCCCGTCACAGAAGAAAGACGCTAAAATCTCCCGAAGAATCCAAAGCGGTGAATAAAAGGTTGTTTTTAAAAAAATAAATATATAATGCTAACTTGTGATCACTGACTTTATTAAGCCGACTGCATCTAACACCGCGACATGCAGCGTGCAGCCTTATGATGGAGACGCAGTAACGTCTGACCGCGTGTGATCCGTGTCGGCATAATATCATGACTTTAAAAGCACCAAATTACTTGCCTTAACGAATTTCGTTAGAATAAAATATGAAGAATTGTAAAATATCATTTCTATGAGGCCATTCAGTCAGACAGCGATAGATCACAAGTAATTAACTTGTATCATCCTGCAGTCTAGTGAAGATCAAGCTACGTACGGCTTGTTCAGTCAATATTGTGTTCATTATAATGTTGATAGTGCTGAAATGACACTTTCTGCCTAAAAAAAATAATACCTTGATAATACACGACTCTGAGCCTTAAGGTGGAGCAGCCATTCACTACATGATGTCTTGCGAAATGCACACGCATTAATGTGGAGGCTGTGGAGTTGTCGTCGTCCGTCCGTCCGTCCCTCCCCCTCACACAGCGCATACACACACGATGGAATCGTGTTTTGGCGATCCCACAGAGTGACGATAGGACGATCTGACTGTGGCCAAGATCGCCCAACTCTAATATGTAGGCCATGTTGTCATTAGGCCTATATTTTGAGATGTCTGTGAAGGTTCTCAGTCATCCAGGTCATTGTATTCGTAGCAAGGTTTGTTGTAGGCAACTGGACTTCATAGAGTTCTTGAAGACGTTTCGCCTCTCATCCAAGAAGAAGAAGCCTCTTGGAAGCTTTATTTATGACCCAAAGTATTAAACAAAAACACAAACCACTCAAGGGGAACAAAAGGGGGCTGGAGACCCGGCCAAAAGGAACAAAAAGAGGGAAGACTATCTGTCTATCTGTCTATCTGTCTGTCTGTCTGTCTGTCTATCTATCTATCTATCTATCTATCTATCTATCTATCTATCTATCTATCCATCCATCCATCCATGCATCCATCCACCCACCCACCCACCCACCTGTCTGTCTGTCTCCAGTCTGTTAGGCTGTCTGGTCACAGATGAAGGCTGTACTTCTCTGGCCTCAGCTCTGAGATCCAACCCCTCCCATCTGAGAGAGCTGGACCTGAGCTACAATCATCCAGGAGACTCGGGAGTGAAGCTTCTGTCTGCTGGACTAAAGGATCCACACTGGAGACTGGACACTCTGAGGTATGAACAGTCAGGGGAGTAGTTATTTGTGCAATCTGAGGCTGGACAAGCTGTTTTATTTCTTTAAAGTTTGTGCTTGAGGTTGATTAAGATGTTCAGATATTCAGCACCACATGATAATCTGGATTTGAAGGAAGATTATCAGACTTTCTCAGGAAAGATTAAATCGAAAGCGACTGGACTCGTTTAAATGTCTTTCTTTTTTTCTGAAGACGTTTCGCCTCTCATCCAAGAAGCTTCATCAGTTCATGCCTGTCAGACTAGTCAGAGCTAGTGTAACTAAATGGTGGGAAACCCAGGTATTTAACCTCTACGGATGGGTTCAAATTCATCAGTGCTCTAGTCAGTTCCGAGTTCCGAGAGTCGACCACTGTTGTTTTTGGAGGCCAAGTTGTTGAATCTCCTGGGCAAAGATGAAATGACAGCATTGTAAATAGGAGAGAGGTTATGTCTCAGGCCTCCTCCTCTGTTGAGAGTGGGTTTCTCCATTTTGACATAGATGGCTTCCTCAACTCCTCTCTCAAACCATCTGTCCTCCCTGTCTAGAATGTGGACATTGTTGTCCTCAAAAGAGTGTGTTTTCTCCTTAAGGTGTAAATAGACAGCTGAGTCCAGGCCTGAAGAGTTCGGTCTCCTGTGTTGAGCCTTGCGTCTGTTGCGTCAGTCCTCGTTGCATTGAACAGCATACACCAAGTTGCTCTTTTGTGTATGTGTGTATGGTGTGCGATCTTTGAGATGTACAATTTTCTGTTTAGGTGTGTTGCTGGGTTTGAAATGCACTGGGATGTGATGCTTGTTGAACAACCACCTGAGTTTTTCAGATATCCCAGACACATACGGGATCACTATGTTGTGCCACTTGTTTTTCTTTTTCTCATCACCATCATTGTTGGTGTTCTTTCTGGCACATGTGGCTGTTTTCACAGGGCTTCCCTCAGGTGTTTGTGCTCTTTCTTTTGGGCTTGAGTGCTGGTTGGTACATTATCAGCCCTGTGTTGCAGAGTTCTGATAACACCTAACTTATGTTCCAGAGGGTGGTGTGAGTCAAAGAGCAGGTATTGGTCTGAGTGAGTGGGCTTCCTATATACCCCAACGTGGAGGCTCCTGTCCTTACCAATGTGGACTTCACAGTCCAAGAAAGGCAGGCAATTATCCTTGACATCTCTAGTGAAACAACTTGGCCTTCAAAAACAACAGTGGTTCACATTCATGTGACTCTAATGACCGTCACTCATACCTGGTTTCAGGTGACTCTGTTAAGGCTGTTGTGTTCAGGACCCAAATGCAGACATGGATGTTTCAGTTGGTTGAACAATGAAGGAGGATTTATTGAGGAAACAAAGGGTTGGGGGAAATGGAGGAGGCCAGGGGCAGGCAGGTGGACGAGCTGGCTGATGAGAGGTATTGTGCTGTGGCGGAGCTGGAGGATAGCTGGTGGCGAAGCAGTTGGCGCTGGAATCCTGAGGCACAGGAGAGAGGTGGTTAATAAGAGAGCACAAAAAACACAGGAATTTCTCTGATACTAAAGGCAGAGCGGCCTGAGAGTACCACAATGTAGGCAGACAATCTGGCACTGCATGGCTGGAGAGCAGGATACAAGAGCACAGGCTGATGAGGCAATTGTCTGCAGCTGTTGAGATCCACCAGGTGCCTGACGAGGAGACACACCCACAGCACACACATTCATAGAGGTTAAATACTAGGGTTCCCACCATTTAATTAGACTAGCTCAGACTAGTCTGACAGGCATGACCTGAAGAAGCTTCTTGGATAAGAGGCGTCTTCAAAAGACATTTAAACATGTCTAGTTGCTGGACGAATGAGAACATTCACGGACATTATCAGACTTTGTTTGTTAGTAGAGTTACATTATCAGAACATTTCAATGTGCTGCTCACTGCAGGACTTCAGAAAAGACGACACTGATGATGATTTCCTGGATGTTTAAAAACAGTGTGTTGCCTTCAGTGAGTTTTAAGGTTGTTAATGATCGTAGTGGAGGGGTTTTAGCACTTGAATGATCCTAGGAGCTATGTTGTCCGGGGCAAGCACCTGGTGGTCGGGTCCTCACCCATGGGACCCGGCCGGGCACAGCCCGAACGAGCGACGTGGGCCCGCCCTCCCACAGGTCCATCACCCGCGGGAGGGTTCAGAAGGGGCCGATGCCTAGTGGATTGGGTAGCAGTCGGGGGCCCTGACAACCCAATCAAAGGATATGGAATCTGCGGTTGCAGAAGCAAAAACTCGGGTATGGGAAAAGTTTGGGGAGGCCATGGAGGAGGACTACCGGTCAGCCTCGAAGAGATTCTAGCAAACCGTCCGGCGCCTTAGGAGGGGGAAGCAGTACCCTGCCAACACTGTTTACAGTGAAGGTGGGGAGCTGTTGAGTTCAACTGGGGATATTGCCGGCCGGTGGATCTCTTCGAGGATCTCCTCAATCCCACTGACACGCCTTCCGTGGAGGAGGCAGGGGCTGGAGACTCAGAGGCTGATTCATCCATCACTCAGGCTGAAGTCACCGAGGTAGTTCGGAAGCTCCTCGGTGGCAAGGCACCGGGGGTGGATGAGATCCGCCCTGAGTACCTCAAGTCTCGGGATGTTGTAGGGCTGTCTTGGTTGACCCGCCTCTGCAGCATTGCATGGCAGTTGGGGACAGTGCCTCTGGGCTGCCCTTTGTCACCGGTTCTGTTCATTATTTTTATGGACAGAATTTCTAGGCGCAGCCAGGGACCGGAGGGAGTCTTGTTTGGGGACCACAGGATCTCATCTCTGCTTTTTGCGGATGATGTTGTCCTGTTGGCTCCTTCAAGCCAGGACCTTCAGCATGTGCTGGTGCGGTTTGCAGCTGAGTGCGAAGCAGCTGGGATGAGAATCAGCACCTCCAAGTCCGAGGCCATGGTTCTCGACCGGAAAAAGGTGGCGTCAGGATACTTTTCAAACTCACAGAATTATCAAATTATATATCGTAATAAATATTGATCAATACAGGGAACATTATCGTGATAATATTTACTGTGAAGGTTTTTTGTTTTATGATCTGCACAACAGTAGAATACAGTTCACTGTAATAAACATTTTCATTATTATATCTTGCTCTTGTGATTTTGCATGTTTGTTAGGAGATTAGTGCTGAACATTATATCAATATTATATATTTAGTCTCATATTATATAAACTGATCAGAAAAACCTCCTGCATTTGTGGCGTGAGCAGCAAGTGACGTGACAAATTTCCCTGCTGATGTCAAACAGAGTTCTGTAGTCAGTCGATGATCCGTTACACCTCGAATCCATTGTCTTTTTATTAAAGGTACAATCAGAAGGTTTGTCAGTTGTTCATAAACGCACCAGAAAGATGGTTGAGTGTTGAGTCTCATTCCCAGGACGTCAAATACAGACGTTTGTGTGTTAGTAAATAATGAGAAAATATGAAGGTACAGGAGGAGGGCGGAGCCTCTGCTGATGGAGGCACCACCACACACTTCAGTTGAGAGGTACCGTCTGCAGGGAAGATGGCAGACAAGGGCGCCACCATAGCGCTACTCCATACCGGAAGTCATAATCAGAAGTTGATCTTCTTCGAGTATCTTGTTACTTTTTTTTTTACTTTATTTATCTTGTAACATAAGAACAAATCGGAATTGAAAGAACAATCACAAACGTTGACATGAACACGACGTCAGACTGAACAATGAAGAGAAATAAAATGGACATTCATGGTCTGATTATCTGGCTGAGACCATCTGAGACTTTATTCAACACTTGATACTTTTGAGTCCAAGATAAAAACGTATCTGTTGACCTCTGACTTTAAGAGTTTTTACATCCACACTATAAATTATATTTTTATCTTTTAGTGTTTTATTGTCTTGATGTTTTGGATGTTTCCTTCTTGTCTGACCTTTTTATTATTTGACTGTTTTCTTCTGAGTATTTGATGTAAAGTTGAACTGAGTCTGTGTCTGAAATGTGTTTTATAAATGCAGCTGTTTGTCTTCATGGTGGATCTGAGTGAAGGTTTATGAAGATCATTGATGAGGAAGCTTCTGAAGGTTCATTCTGACTTTGTTTCTTCCTCCAGGGTGGATCATGGTGGAGAGCAGAGGCTGAAACCTGGTGGCAGGAAGTGTAAGTGTGTGTTCACTGTGATTGATGAAAACAAGGCAGCTCATGTTCAAGTAGTTTAAACCAAAAGCTTCTGTATCTGCATTCAACTGTCAGTTTGAAAGAAGATCCAGAAAGATGAGAAGTTTTGATCTAATTAACCCGTTTAATCCCAAATTTTTCCTTGCAAAATAAGTGCATGCATTTTACTCCTTAGACCTCCCTAACACATAATATGTATGATTTTTTTCATTTCATGTTGGTTATGTTAGTGAAATTGTAGGTTTTATACTCGGCAACAATTGTTGCCGGTGGGAAACTGCATAGTCTAAATTTACACAAATTCTTCAATTTAAATATAGAAAATAACATAATATGTGTAGCATATTTTAACTAGGCGTGGTTACAAAGTGTGTTCAGAACTATATTAGATATATAAATATACAATGGCAATGCATATGAAGGGAACTAACAATGACAACAATGCAATTACTGTATTTCACGGTCTTATAAAACAGCTCAAAGCCTTATTGGTTAGATTTCACTCTCCATGAAAAATGTCGAAGCACTCAATGTGGACTGGTACATCACACTTCTCACTCACTTTGGGGTTCTTTTAATTCTAAAAGATCCAAAACCTCTGTTTTGTCGGAAAAACATAGAATAAACAGCCAAAACCATTGACACCTAGCATAACACTATGACTATGTGTTATGCTAGCGGCAACAATTGTTGCCGTGCTCACATTTACTCATCTTATGATCAAAAGATGCATGTAGGCATATATTTCTCATTATATATTAGTAGTAGACCCTTTAAAGAATATATGTACAAAATATTTCAGTTATATCTATTAATTAAGGTATTTTACTGACTTCCTCTTTTACAAGTTTGAGGCAGAAATCTCCTTCCAGAGGTGCAGGCAGGAAGTAAAGAGGCCTAGTCATGTGACTATTCACACTACTTACATGACATTGATACAATTTAGAGGAGACAGCCTATTCTTTTATTTCAAAACTTGCATTAGCTGCCCAAAGCCAAAACAACACTTTTAGAGCTTCCAGAAGTAAACGGGTTAAGAGTCAGTCTGTTAATGAAGCAACAAATAAACCCATCAGGTGTGTTAGATGATAAACTGCTGCTGTGTTGTGTCTCGTTCTCTCCATCAGATGCCTGTGAACTCACAGTCGACACAAACACAGTAAACACAAAACTCAAACTGTCTGACGACAACAGGAAGGTGACACTGGTGGAGGAGAAGCAGCCATATCCTGATCACCCAGAGAGGTTTGACTGCTGGACTCAGCTGTTGTGTAGAAATGGTCTGACTGGTCGCTGTTACTGGGAAGTCGAGTGGAGAGGACTGGTTGATATATCAGTGAGTTACAGAGGAATCAGGAGGAGAGGAGACAGTTATGACTGTTTGTTTGGATGGAATAAAAAGTCCTGGAGTCTGAGATGCTCTGATAGAGGTTACTCTGTCTGGCACAATAAGAGAGAAACAGCCCTCTCCTCCTCCTCCTCCTCCTCCTCCTCCTCCTCCTCTTCCTCCTCCTCCTCTTCCTCCTCCTCCTCCTCCTCCTCCTCTGTCTCTCACAGAGTAGCAGTGTATGTGGACTGTCCTGCTGGCTCTCTGTCCTTCTACAGAGTCTCCTCTGACAAACTGATCCACCTCCACACCTTCAACGCCACATTCACTGAACCTCTTTATCCTGGATTTAGGTTCTGGTACACTGGTTCTTCAGTGGCTACGTTTACATGCAGCCAATATTCGGGTTAAGGTCAATATTCCGGTTTATGAACCATTCGGAATAACCCGTTTACATGCGTGAGCAAACAGGGTTATTCCTGTATACATGGTAATTGTAATCAATCGGAATATCCCGATCAAAACAGCGACGCACGGACAACGTCTTGACGCACAGAGACGGGATGACGACTCCCGAGCCGCCACATTAATGCGTACTGATGCATTTCATGCAACACATCAGATTTTGTTACAACAACATGTACTGAATGGCTGCTCCACCTTAAGGCTCAGAGTAGTGTATTATCAAGGTATTAATTATTTAGGCAGAAAATGTCATTTCAGCACTAACAACATTATAATTAAAGCTGCAAGCAGCGTTGAACGGGCCCTCGCACCCCCACGCAACTCGGGGTGCTGGCAACTCTGGGTGCTGCGACCACGGCCCCTGCACCAATCGGGACCTGCTGCGGTCGCGACCTTGTGGCCAGAGGCCAACCGGTAGACAGGGTGCTGAATTTTCACCCCCTTTGGACAGTCTAGGAAGCAACCCGGTGTTACTTCCTGTCTCCACTAGGTGGCGCTATGCCTATGACTTATGAGCGTCATGCAGACGTGTTCAGACTGGGACTTTTATCCTACATGTGAAGTTTGGAGCAGATTTGACCATTTAATCTCATGTTATAGCAATTTCGTGTTTCATGGCGAGACATCAAAAGTTGTTATGTTACAAACTAGTTTTGAATTAAATTGGATCAGTTGTGGAGGAGGAGTTTGTTTAGCCACGCCCACTTATGAAATTAATATCATATGCTCAGGGCGGGACAAGTGACACACATATTAAGATTCAGGAAGATTCGACTAAGTCAACTGAAGTTATGTCCACTTCCTGTGTTTTGGCGAAACATCGACCTTCGCCATGCCGTCAGGGCGGCACCGTTTGACGAGACATCATGGTCTTCACAATATAGCATGACCGACATCTTAAGGCCTTTCTGACCAAATTTGAGTTGAATATGGTCAATGTGGTCAGATCAGCACATCAAAGTCTAAAACGTGGTATTTCCTGTTGCCAGCAGGGGGCGCTATGACAATTACAAAATTTCTGCATGTACACATGTTCAGGGCGGGACTATTATCAAGCATGTGAAGTTTGGTGCAGATCAGACCATGTATGGTAAAGTTATAGCAATTTTGTTTTTCATGGCGAGACATCAAACTTCGCCGCCACCTCACGGTCACGCCCTTCAACAAGAGCATAATCTTTTAATAACTTTTGATCACAAAGTAGTCTAGATGGCACACAGTGACTTTGAAGCCGGTCTGATTAATCTTGTAGGAGGAGTTCGTTCAAATACAACACATGGAAAACACCAAAAATGGCCACAAAATTCAAAATGGCCGACTTCCTGTTGGGTTTGGCCAAGGGTACAAGAGGCTCTTTTGTGCGTCTGGGGGTGGTACATATGTTTACCAATTTTCATGCATATCGGTGAAACATGCCGGGGGGGCTGCTGTTTAAGGGGCGTGGCCTAGCCATTTTGCCCCTCCCCTTGACGAAAGCCACATCACACGTAAATTTACACTGGGACTGACACGCACAGCAAAATTGGGGACTTTTTGAGTATGTTAAAGCCCCCAAATAAGCAATTTACTTTTGTCGTAATAATAAAGAAAAAGAATAATAACTCTAGCGATTCCAATAGGGCTCTCGCACCGTTCGGTGCTCGGGCCCTAATAATTCTAGCGATTCCAATAGGGTCCTCGCACGGACGTGCTCGGGCCCTAATAATAATTCCTTGAAATTCAATAGGGTCCTCGCACCGGACGGTGCTCGGGCCCTAATGAACACATGAACAAGCCGCACGTAGCTTGATCTTCCCTACACCGCCAGGATGATTGATACAAGCTAATTACTTGTGATCTGCTGCTGTCTCGCTGAACAGCCTCATAGAAATTATATTTTACAATTCTTCATATTTTATTCTAACGAAATTCGTTAAGGCAAGTCATTCAGTGCTTTTAAAGTCACGATATTAAGCTGACACGGATTATTTTGCCTGCAGTCAGACGCTGGTGCGCGTCACGGTGCGTGTCGTGGTGTTAGATACTGTCGGCTTAATAAAGTCAGTGATCAGAAGTTAGAATTACATATTCATTCATTTAATAAAAAACAACCTATTCACTGCGGTTTGGATCGGATTCTTCAGGAGATTTTAGCGTCTTCTGTGACAGACAGATTTCACTACTGCCAGCTGTTGGAGGTAAATCCGTCCGTATGCTGCATCTCTGACAGTATTTAACCCAGAAGTAATGAATTTTCGTTTAAGTTTTAGTTGACAAAATTAACACTGCTTCTTCCTGTATTCCTGTACTCAAAAGACCAAGATTCCTTGCGAATAGAACATGCGCAGAACACAAATGAATGTTCCTTTCGATAGGGATATCCCGACAGGCATATACATGACCAAATATTCGGGTTAGAAAAGGAGTAACCCAGGGGTCTTATTCAGTGTTGGGACTAACGCGACTAACGCGTTACTGTAACGGCGTTACTGTTGGCAGTAACGAGTACTCTTAACGCGTTATTTTTTAAATTCAGTAACTCCGTTACCGTTACTACATGATGCGTTACTGCGTTATTTTACGTTATTTTACAGTCTCGGTTATAGACTGAGAGAGCTGCAGTGCAGTGTTGTGTAGTCCTGAATCTTCCTGTGTCAGAGAGGGGGGGAGAGGAAACGCGCTGTGGGGGCATGTTTGTGTTTACCAACAACAAGACTAGTATCATCATGGCGGCGGCGGAGCCCAAGTTGAGTTTCTTCACTTGGAGATATTCTCACTACTTCACTTTTGTCGAGCAAAAAGAAAAGAACGTTTTAATTAAATGCAGGGGTTAAAGTGGGCCGGAGCGCCGCCACCCCGGAGCTCAGCTCCGCCACCTCAGTCAAATAAATAATGTAAATAATAATGTAAATAATGAGAGGCGCTATACATCCCGATGTATGTAGCTTCCCAACCTGACCACTTTGGTGTATTTTCTGCTCATATTAATCATTATTATTGAGGAAGAAGACCGCCATTTCAATATTAGTCAACATTATAAACTGCAGGCTGCTGCAACTTAACGTTCACTGCAGCTGGAGGATGAAATGTCAGGTTCAGCCTGTGATCTGTTACTGTCAGACTGAACAGCCTCATGGAAGTGATATTTTACAGTTCTATATATTTTAATTAGAGGTGGGACTCGATTAAAAAAATTAATCTAATTAATTAGAGGCTTTGTGATTAATTAATCTCAATTAATCGCATTTTAATCGCATAACCATATTTACCACAAGAAGCTACATTTTTCAATATAAATGGATTTTGGTATATGACTTAATCAAATGATAGACACATACATATATTTAAACAACAAAATATTGTTGTGAAAGTGAAGTGAAACGTCCAGCGTCAGCCACTTGACTAAAAACAGATAACAGACACACACCTCAGCAGCACTGAGATGTGAATCCCTGCCATGCAGGCCTGACTAGCAGAGTCAAACCAAGTCAAGACAAACAGCAAAAGTGTCTGTAAAGAGGCTCTAGTCTCTCCATCGTTCTACACAGAGGCAGAGATGAGCTGCAGGGAGACAGACCGCAGGCAGAGAGAGGAACTGGAGCTCAGGAGGAACAGGTGAAACAGTTGAAACTACAGTGAAAAGCAAGAAACACACAAGTAAATAACGACTGTTGTTGAGCCAACATTATATTGAAGCAGTGAACTGTTGTTTCTCGTGGTAAACCCGCGTTTCTCGTGGCGTAAAGCCCCGCGGGGCCGTGCGCCGGTGCGCACCTGCCACCGCCGGTGCCAGGCTTCTTCATAGAAAATAATGGGGGCGGCTGTTTTGACGCGCGGTGTCCGCCGGCGGTGTGTTTTGGCCTGTCTTGTGCATCAGTGTGATCGGTCGACCAGGAAGTCAAGCACTGACAAACGTTCCGTTCCGTCCCGCGATTAAATGCGTTAATTTTTTTGACGCGTTATTTTTTTTGTAATTAATTAATCGTAATTAACGCGTTAAAGTCCCACCCCTAATTTTAATCTAACGAAATTCGTTAATATAAGTAATTTGGTGTTTTCAAAGTCATGATATTGAGCTGGTTTCAGACTTCGTTCGCATTCACAGGCTGCAGCTGAGCGGAGCAGACAGCTCGCACCGCACACTGCGATGTTCAACATCAGAGGCTTCATTAAGTTAATTATCACTGAAGTAAAACTCATTTTTTTAGTAACTAAATAGTTACTTTTCACAGTAACGCATTACTTTTTGGTGTAAGTAACTGAGTTAGTAACTGAGTTACTTTTGAAATGAAGTAACTAGTAACGGTAACTAGTTACTGGTTTTCAGTAACTAGCACAACACTGGTCTTATTCGGGTTTTTAAAAACCGGAATATGAGCATATTCCGGTTTCTCAAAAGGGTTACTGGTGTTTACATGGCCGTGCGCAACCGGGTTATTGCTAATATTCCGGTTATGAACGGGTTATTTGAGTGCATGTAAACGTAGCCAATGTCTCTGTGTTCACTGTAGGAGGGAGAGTCTCTCTCTCTCTCTCTCTCTCTCTCTCTCTCTCTCTCT
>JAJHUR010112523.1:0-12420 GCA_027495735.1 Lutjanus campechanus | reverse complement strand
TGGTGATTCCAGGGGGCAAAAAGTTTATTCTAATCATATCCATCCATATATACCTGTTGTTTTGTGTCTGCAGGTGTTAAACACTGGTCCTAGCAGGTCTCTGGATACCGTGGTTGACATTGCGCTACCGAAAATCCTCACACCTTATGAACACAGACTGCTGCGGGTGGTCGACTGGCAGGTACGTCCAGCACGAGCAATAGCAGTACCAGCAGTAGCAACAGAAGAAGCAGAGGTAGCACAGTCAGTATAAAAAGTATTTGTAGTATCTGTGTGGGTCCTCACAGGTGTCTGAAGATATATTTTGATGACTGATGCTTGAGTTTACCATTTGCCACCATCTTTAACAGTTACTGCAACCAGAGAACCCTAGTTGAAGGCTGGTGCTGAGGTGAGGCTGAGGTGGGACAAGCAACCAGCAAAAACCATGGCTGAGTGTGACAGGCTGAAACATCCTTAATGTAATCCGAATTGAACAATGATTCTGTAAAAAGTCTGCACTCAGACTCACATTAGACGTGAAATGATCTACTCAAACCTGATGTTAATGTAGAACAATATTTATTGATTTTGTATTTCTAGGGAGAAGTTTGGGATATACACAGTATTAAAAGTAGTCAAACCCCAAACTAACTTTCAGTAACAATGGGTGGAGAGCAGATCGACTTACAAAGATACAAAGTTTTTAACTGTCAAGTGTTATTTAAAGGTCTGGTGTTTAAGATTTACAGGTATTTATTGTCAGAATATGGCAGGAAAGGAACATAATATTCATAAGCATGTGTTCATATTATCTGAAAATAAGAATAGTTGCATTTTACCTTAGAATGAGCCAATTTTATCTTCAGAGGATGTGGTTCCTCTTCCACAGTGGTCGCCATATTGAATCACCATGTTTCTACAGTAGCCAAGGGCAGACTACATGGTTTAAAATTGGGGTAGAAATCAGGAACTATCTGACCAAAGAATAATTAAACAAGACTTGCCAACATTGCCAAACATTAGAAGAGTTTAAGATACAAAATCAGACACGGCTTGGTTTTGTTGTCTTTGTTGACACTTATGTTCTGGCTTCAACACTCAGTCATGGTGGTTGCTGATCAGGTCATAGTAGAAGTGGTAGTTGAAGTAGCAGTAGAAGTACAGTGGTAATAGAAGTAGTCGTATTTTTAGTAGTAGTTGTAGTCATAATTACAGTGGAAACACCAATAGTAGTAGCAGTGTGTGTGTATATAATAATGTGTAATAATAACAACAATGTAATAATAATATTTTATTTTTCTCTGTCTGCAGTCGTCCCATGGTGTATGTTCGATCAGTGACACAACTGTTTCAGTCATTGAGGACTGTGATGTCCCTCAAGCTTCCTTCATCAAACAGCTCATCTTCTTCTTTTCCTCTACTTCCTCCCGCAGAATGGTACACACACACACACACACACACACACACACACAGGCACATGAATTAGTAGAATAAACACTTGGAATCTGCTTCATTGTCCCCAAAGATGAATCTTAATGACTGTGGTGATCTTTGCCATGTTAGCATAAATAAAAACTTATGACCAAGAAACTGAGTCAGAATTCATCACTACAACACTCTGAATACACACCGACCTACAATGTGTAAACTTCTTTTTTTTTTTCTCTGTGTGCGCAGTTTTGTGGTCGACATGATAAGCTGTGTGAGCGGTTGGTGTGTCATCTAGGTAATCTGGACGTGGGGAAAGAGGCCACTATCCAACTGGAGATCAGACTGAACCCTGCTGTACTGCTGCAAGCTCCGGTACTGGGCCTAAAGTCATCATGTGTAGACACAGGCGCAGCACTGAAACTGTTAACATGCTGCTGTCACTGTGCAGCCTACGTAGAAATGATGGAAAACTGATCAAGATAATTTCACTTCATACTAACCCAATTTGATGTGCTCTCAGTGACTGTGACTCAACACTTCCTGCTGATGTTTCAACAGTAAAAGCCACATTTATTGCTTTTAATTGGAAGACTTTTATTAAGAAGTCGCAGGAGGAAGGGAGTTTCAGTTACTTTGTCCCTCAGGGGCCAAAATCTGATGCAAGTGACTTGTGAAATACTAAATAATAAAAATCATTTGTTTACAAATAAAAAAATAGAAATGCAAATGTTTATACCAGTGACCAGCACATACCAGGCCAACGATATCAAGGCACCTTACATGAAAAAGGCTCAATTAAATCTTAAGTCTTAAGTTTTTTTTACTGAAAAGAGAAACAAAGAAAACATCTGTCTGCTTCTCTGTCTCAGGGTCGTCATGGTATCATGAAGATCGAGAGCACTGCAATGATGTCAAATCCCAGTGGTCCACACACGGTCCTCATCCATGGACAACCTCTAGCACAGGTAAAACACTTTGACACGAGTCACAACCAAGAACCAACAACACTAGGTGTTACTAATAATTATGTCTGTGGCACGTTTACAGGTGGTGGTGGAAGCTCTTTTTACCCAGAAACCCTCAACAATAGTGAAAGTCTTTATCATCGTCGTCAGTTTAGTTTTGGGTTTGATGATCCTGGCTGCTCTCATCTGGTGCTTGTGGAAGGTAACATAAATGCCTATCATAAACCAGTATCTCTGATTTGCTGACATTTAATGGTTGAACACTTAGTGTTATTAAACTTCTCTCACTTCTGGCACTGATAAATTTCAGTATATCACAATATAATTTACTGAGAAATTACTCAGAACTACAGTATGTAAATAAACTGTTTTATGTCACAAGATAACAACAGTATTGCAAAAAAAAACCAAATAGTTTATAACTTAGAAGCCACAGTTGGGTTGGAGGAGCAACACCAGCTTCATGATTTTTTTGACTTTATTGTTGTGTCTCTTGTTGTCTGTCTGTCTGTCTGTGCATCTCTCAGGCTGGTTTCTTTAAGAGGAACTACCAGGAGAAAAAAGAAGAGGAGTTCAGGAGAGACAGCTGGGACTATGTTCCTAAAAACGACAAAAGAGAGAGCACTTCCTAACCCTGACTGCCACCTCCGGCCACGACACTGTGACTGTGCAACAGTTTTAATGAGACATATGTGCTGATGGCTGCCACAGATGGATGGATGGATGGATGGATTGCTGTGTATGACAATATGGCAACCCAGTTTGTCCACAGCAGTGGAAACTACTGCTGTTGTTCATTATTAGCCAATGAAATCAGTCCAGACTCGTAGCAAGTCAGCCTGGCTGGTTTCAACACAGACCTGTCTTGAGTGTGACGGATCATAAAATGTCCCAAATGAACGTCTCCTGAACACACCTGAATCTGACCTGTTTTTTAAACTATTTTGCTTTAAGTGCCTTCACAAATACAGACAAGTTCAAAGACTGCAGTGACGGATGGATTGAGGGTTAATAAAAAGGGAAGTGAGCCTAAAATAATCAAATCTGGACCAAGTAGTCCAGATGTGGGATCACCTGTGACACTGTTATTGATGACCTCCATTTTTTTTTTCTCTAAAGAGGAAACAAACCAAAGAAAGTGACTTTCTGATGACCTTCAATCTCAGGGGATGTAAACCTGGCCTCTGATTGGCTCATAACTCTGACTGTGGACATTACCTTTGTACATTTTTGTTTACCTGCTGACCAATACTTTTTTTTGCACCATTTATTTGATGCTTGCAGCACACACAGGAAGTAGTCAAGTGATGGCTGCTGGGATGTGCTGGTACAGAGAGTGAAGTGATACAGTTGCTGTCTTCTGTGGGTCGATGCAGACTGATGCTGACAACAATCAGCACAGATGTTTGAATGGACGCAGGATGCTTTATTTTGAGTTTTTATTTGCAACAATCATGCCATACTCACATGGGTGGGAGTTTCATAATAATGATATATCTAATTTATAGAGCACTTTTTAAGACACTGACAGATTCTGTACATGGCAAATTAAATCAGTAAACAAACAGAATGCTGACTGCATAAGGTATAGGAAAAAGCTCAGTGTCACCAAAGTGAACCGCTCTCAGATTTGAGCTAAATTATCAGTGTAAAGGTGAAGTAAAAGATGCATCTTTTTGGATAAAGAGTCAGGTAACAGAGCCAGCAACAAATTGAGCCACAGGGTTGAATGACGGAAGACTACTTGAAAATCAGCACTAAAAAAGTTTAAGGTGTTTAAAATGTTGAAAAGACTTGTTTTAACTGTCTGCATTTTGTGAATGCAGAAATTTAAAACAGCTGCCACCCTCCCTTCTGTTAAGTACAAATGTACGTCACACACACAGATGTTTTTAATATTTTAATAAATTAGTTTGTTGCTGTTTTTGTTTATGTTTATCTAAAGTTGTTCTGCACTGGAGAGTCTCACTGCTTTTATCAACATGTTTTCATTAAAATGAAGAATTTTCTATTTAAACAACAACTTGTACATGTTTTTTCCACTCAAAGACCACAAAACTGCATTTTCTTAATAAAAAAGCTTCTAAATACAAACAGCCATATTAAGTAAAAACAGCTCTGTTTTGTTCAAATATAAAACTTTAGTAACACTTTATTTAAAAGGGGTTTGTGTAAGACTGACATGGCACTTTCATAACCATGTCATGACACCTGTCATGAACATGAAGAAATCTCGAATGTTTATGGCTGTTGTCATTACATGTCATTAAGTCAGTTATGGCATTTTTATTGCAAAGTTGAAATTGTTTAAAGTGTCTTTGTGGACATTAAACTAGACAACATAGCTTGTCATAAACATGCCATAGCAGGCCTAATTATCACCCTTATAGAAACTATTTATTTTTGACGTTACATTATACTGTGATATGTGGTTGGTCTTCTACTGTCAAATGATAAAGCTAAATTGTTTCTTTGAAGCAGTAATAAGGAACTTTAATATTTAGTTGATTTTGGACGTCCCTGTGGACAAAAGTGGTAGTGTTTCCACTGTAATAAGGTCAAAAATAGAATGACCTAAATAAAAATCTCCTGCTTCTTTGGCAAACATACTACTCAATGTGACTTTTATTGGGGAAAATGTAAACACAGACTCGTTTCATCTGATTTCCACAGAGAATCTGATGCGGTGGCAGGCGTTAAGATTAATTATACAGAAATAACAGATCTTCTCACTGATAGTCTTGTTAACTTATGAAGGTCATATAGAGGCATCAGTGTTAAACTGAGATGGGTTCATAACCAGTTAGCAACTCATTGTAGTAGCTTTAAGTTTGATAATTCAGGCTGCTATGGCATATTTATGACAGGTGGTCTTGGTTAATGCCAAGTTGTCATAACTACGATTATTGCATATGTGACTCAGATCTGTTTTTTATTTTTCACAACAGTGTGAGATGCACAATCTGATCGTTTCAAATCTGATTTGGGCCACTGTCATATGTGGAACTAAATCAGATACAGATCTTTTTTGTAATATAACAATCAGTGTGTACAGTCAGATCTGAATTCATGCAACTTTTGCGTCACTCACTTGCCCTAAGTGTCTTGATGTGAGACTCTTAAGGAGAGGCACTGACAGATGTAGTTATAAGCAACCCCCACGACATCCTGAAATTTTGTATGAAATCTGTTTCTGTGAAGCTGTTCACATCATGATCCCACCACTCCTGACTCTGCATCCACACACACACACACACACACACACACCGCTGTACAGAAGCAGCAGCCTCAAAACGGTTTGTCAAAAAGCCATTAATAGTTTGGCTCACTTCTCCTCATCATTGAGATTATCTACTCATGAATTGACTGGTTTCTGCTGCACATCCGCTTTTAAGTGAAACTGTAAATGATGACTTAAGTGGCCTCCATGTTCACTTCCGTACAACAGAGTGCTGCGTGTGAAGTCTTTGTTATTATTGTTCTGTGCCTGCAGGTCAGTTCAGGACCGTGATGACTTAACACTGGAATCTGATTTGGGCCACATTTAAAAAAATAATGTGAGCAGCTGATCAAAAGAATCAGATCTGAGCAATAAATCAGATTTGAGCACTATGGCTTGCAGTGGAACATAGCCAAATATATTTTTATAAGATAACAAAGACATCTCAAACAAAGTCCACTTTACATTAAAAACAACATGACCGACTGAATGACGCTAAATGACAACAGTTATACAAATTCATGAAGACTCCTTCATGTTTAAGTGTGATGGTTATGACGGTGTCATGTCGTATGCACACCCCTTCAAATCAAGCGTTAGTAGTAGTAGGTAGTCTGTGAACATGTTGGGCTCATCCTGTCTAGTTCTGCTTGTGTTACAGCACCATCATCTGAACAGAACGCTGCTTGAGTTCACCAACATACAAACAAAAATCAACACACTCAGGACAAATGGAAAACAAATGTCCTAACAGTGTTGGATTCAATTAACTGTTAGCTCACATATAGTTTATAGTTTGAACTCAGCAGCTAAGAACCAGACAGGACAAGATAAAACAAAATGAAAATTATTATAAAAAATAGGCAACACAAATTAGATTAAAGTAATCTGAAAAGAGCTGACAATTAAAATATAGTAAAATGTAAACAATCTGAATATAAAACTTTTATCATCTTTCATAAAGCACAGGCAGTTTGGAGTTAAAGGTAGTTTCAGTTACTTTAAAGGTTATTAAAACTGCAGTAATCAATCGGCTAAAAAAAAGCTAATCAATTAATGCAGCTTTAACGTACATGTCATAAACAGGAAGCTGCAAAGCTCTGCCGCTACTTTGATGTGTTTTTGCAACTTTGAATAAAACTTCTATATTAGTTCAGATCGTCACGGTAACAGTAATGATCTAGAGAGGGCACTGTTGAGTCAGTGTGGTTACTATGGCAATGTGTAGCGGTCACAACAGACACAGCAGCAGCGCCCTCTGTTGGACTCAGATGCAGCTGCAGGAGACAGTCGACTCAGCCTCGTCCACCTCCTCTCCATACAGAGTGATGAGCCGCGGGTGGACCCTGTATGCACACGCACACAACCGCGCACACACACACACACACACACACACACACACAGACACACACACACACTCAGATGAACGCTTAGGACCAAAAGGGAAAGTATTCGGCTGTTCACCTAAACAACAAAACAAACTAAGTTTCCACTTCCCTCTCATGGTGTCTCTTCATGCAGACAGTTTTGGTTTTATTTTTTAAGATATGCCTTTCTGTGAAATTTCTCCATTGACATGTCATAATCTACAGAAACATTCAGTGTGTTCCCATTACGTTTGATAATCATAACTCTCTCTCTCAATAGTTTTCATTCTTTGGCAGTTACCCAGTGGCTCTACCTAAAAAATGACATCACTGTGACATGTTTAATCATGGGTTCACAGCAAAATTTGGGCTAATAAACAACTTTGTAGGTTGTGAATTTGGTACTGTATCTTAACAGTGATGAGACGAGAGCCAACAAGAGCCACACTCTGTGTGACACAAGACATAAGGCACAACCACCGGGAGAAATAACAACATTTTAGGGAGTCTCAGATTTGGTTAAATTATTACATGGCTTACTGATTAGACATTGTATCTAGACAAAATGAATAATCAGTTTATCCAGAAAACTGTTGGCAGTCGAATCAATAATTAAATCAATCATAAGTGGCAGCCCTGTTTCACTCAGAGTAATAAAACACAGTATAATAATATTTATGATTATTGTAATTATAATGACATACTGTACTCTTTTCAGTAATGATAACACACCTGACGAGCACTTCATTAGCAATCTCCACCAGCTCTCCGTCAATGTTCCAGGGGAAGGCGGTGCCCTCTGATTGGATGATGGGTGATGTTTTGGAGTCGCCCTCTTCCTCACTCTCTTCCTCCGACCAGCCAATCAGTGACCTGGGGCGGATCCTCACCGCTGACACGGCGTGCGTCTCCACGAAGGAGAAGCTGAACTGCAGATAGACAGTCAGACAGACAGACTGACGAACCAATCAGGAGAGATAGAGAGCAATGTGCGTGTGTCCTAAAAGGTCAAAGGTCAGCTGAGGAGGACACAGAGGCTCATTAAGATCCTTTTTAAGCAGCTTGTTAATCTGGAGGAGTGACTCAGTTCCTTCCTGTTTACTGTCCTCTGATGTATCCACTGTTACACCATGGACCTCCAAAAGGGGGCAGCAAAGACCAACAGACAGACAGACAGACAGACAGACAGACAGTCCTCCTTCTCAGGTTTGTTTCTTTTTTCTTAGAATAAAGCTGATCTTG
This sequence comes from Lutjanus campechanus, assembly GCA_027495735.1. Lineage (NCBI taxonomy): Eukaryota > Metazoa > Chordata > Actinopteri > Lutjaniformes > Lutjanidae > Lutjanus > Lutjanus campechanus. Next base: position 4,213 of record JAJHUR010112523.1, on the reverse strand, counting down.
GACGTTCGCAGTTTTTCTACTCTGCAAATACATTTACTAAAGTTCTGTGCTCAAGTCCAAATTTGACGTACCTGTACTTTCACTGACTATTTCCATTTCATGGCACTTAATACTTCTATTACACTTCATTACATTTCTGTGATACGTAGCACTTTATACTCCACTGCATTCATTTGATAACTTTACTTACTAGTTACTTCACAAATTAACTTCTAGAGATGAGAAGAACTTTTAAAATGTGATACATTGCAAAAGAAATTTAAACTACCCGTAAGTATACAAACTTTGAGCTTGATTGAGCATATCTCCTGACTGTTTTGCAACATTTGGTTCTAGCAGGTGCTTTGCACACTTTACTTGGCATTATAGTTTAGCTCATAACTACTGGTGATCATGGATAACATATGCATGTGCTATGAACATGATTGTGACCGTGTAACATCAAAAATATCGTAAAGACACACCGTATTTTAAATTACATTCAAATTATTTAATATTTTATATATTTCCATTTGAATCTTTGTAGAATTTTGATAATATTATATGTTTTATGTATTTAAATTAATTTATTTCATTTAAAAAAAATATTTCTAACATTCCTCCAAGGACCACTAGAGGGAGCTTGCGTACTGACAGAAGTACATGTACCACAGTTTTAGAATCTAGGCTCCAGTTTAATCAAAGTTACTTTGAGGCCGAAGCAGTCTGAGTTAGATACATTAAACATTAAAGGAGAGTGGAAGTTTTAGACTTTTAAATTGCACTACTGAAAATTCTAGTTTATTTTCAGGTTTTTACACACACTTTGGAGACTCAGGTGAGGACTGCCGTCCACGAGACTGGCTGCTCCACCAGGACGTCACACATTGTCATGTTTGACGCTGAGCTGTCCATCCCTCCATTAGGATGGAGGCTAACAGGATGTAGGTCAGTAAGTAAACAACCTGTTTACTCTGCAGGACAGTGAACGCCACACTCTCAATATTTTTAGTAAGTGGGTTAGTGTGCAGTCTCACAGGCCAGGCCAGGCCAGGACAGGCTGAACCAGGCTAATCTACCCATTAACTAGTTTGGTTTCTTTTTGCTCTGTAAGAGGTGGAGCCTTAGGATGGCGAGGTCAACACTGAGACATCTCAACAACTGACGGAATCAATTAGAACACAACCCACGTCAGGAATGCATTTTGGATCCAGTTCTTGGTCTGCAAAATACTTTTCTTTTTCTCAAACTTTTTACCTCTCCTCCACTCTATTTTTCTTACTGAGTAGGAAAACATTCAGGTAGCAGCTTCTCATTTTTCGTCGCTGGTTAAGATGACAAACATCACTGGAAGCAGTGATGTTACCTAATTAACATGAATGGCACTTTTCATGTGGATGTCCAATCAGTGTTGATAATAAATGTAGTCAACTGAAGCAGGAAATTCCTCAGCACATGCTACACTGGCCAAGAAACTTACTGTTCCTGCTCACAGAGCTGTGGAACTGTGCCTACATGTACCAGGATGCCATGTGAGTGAGCTTTTGACACAGATGCCCATGTTGCCGTGTTATCATGACCCTAACCTGTACTTAATACTTTGTTGTCCTAAACATAGTGATAAGGGACAAAAATAATCACTTTGCATGCCTGCTGGCCACCCAGAGAAGGAGACTAGACATCTGAGCTGGAGTAGCATGTTGTTCTTCCTTATATCTATCACTGGAGGCAGGAAGAACAACAGATTTTGCAGGAGAAGAGCTCTGTTTACTTGGTCAGTCTAGCACACACTGAGGACTTTATTACTTCAGTTGGCTACATTTACCATCAATACCGACTTGACACCCACGTGAAAAGTGGTGAATTTTCCCTTTAACTCAGTAGCAGCTAAAATGAAAAGTTTGTCTGTTCTCTAGTTAAAATGCTCTCTGCAGCTGACATCTGTAATCAGCATCACGACTGTGCAGCCACAACTGGACTGTGTCAATGTAGTTAAACAGGGTCTGGCAGCGTGGTGACTACTGTTTTTTGGACCACTTGGGGGCAGCAGAAACAAGCAGTGAATACAACATTGATATATTATCAATTTTTACAGCCTCAGATTTTGGCATTTTTATATTTCATATTTTTCTGAGTAATTTATTGACTATGTTGATTATCCAGCCTGTTAATATTGAATATTGTGCTCAATGTTAAAAAATGAAAAAAATTAAGCACTGGCAGAACAGAACAGAATTATGATGTATGATTATAGTAGAAGCTGAAGTCATACATCATCTTAAAGCTTGTGAGGACACACTTTCATCCCTCTCTGTCACTGTTGACCCGTTAGCCACCCCTTCTCTGGTGATATGACAGGAACAAGGGTGTGGGCCAGGATAGCATTATTGCAAAGCATCCTCCAGGTTGGGTGCCTCTCGCTGTCAGCGCCCCCTCATCTTGTTGGGGTCCTCATTTTCCAATGAAGGAGATGGAGAAAAATTAAACCCATGACTGAGCACTGTTGCTCTCCATCCTAATGATGTTGGCCAGTCGGGTTGTCAGGGTAAAGCATTACATCCGACTATTAACCAAACCCCCATTCTCTGTTTGAGAGAGAACGTTAACCTAAAAACATCAGTTAACACTGGCTGCAATGCGGCTTTATGGTGCTAAATGTTTCAGTGTTCACCAGCTAGTTGCTCACTATGTCTGTCTGCCGTTTGGTGCTGTGCAGGTAGTGTACTGTGGGTTTATAGCCTTGTAGCCTAATCCTAAACAACACTTCAGAATCAATGTTGTTTTCAGTTTGTCATGACAGTAAATACTGAAAGGATGTTGACTGATCGCTGCTCTCACCTGTCCACTAGAGCTGCTGTATCTCTTCAGGTGTTTGATGAACTCTGACCTGGACGTGTTTCCAACTGCAATCAGTGCAGCGCTGCCATTTGCCAACCTGTCACAGACAGGAAGAGTATGTTCAGTAGCAGGAACAAGATGAATATATAACCTGCAGTGTGGTGCATTTAAAGTTACAACACAGCTGACTTTAACATTCTCAGAAGGATTAACTGCTCGCCATACATCCATGTACCTGGTGTTAGGTGCCAGTCCTTGAGGTGTGTGTGGACTCAGACAGGGGATGGACATGATGCTGATGCTCAGATACAGGCCCTGATTGGTCATCCAGGACTCCTCCCCTTCTGCACCGACCAATCACAGAAAGAAAAACAGTAAATTAAGAAGAGTGACAGAGAGGGAAATCTGAATCAACTTTATTCTTTACCACACTCTTAATGGGATAGTTTGGATTATTTGAAGTGGGGTTGTATGAGGTACTTATCCATAATCAGTGTATTACCTAAAGTAGATGGCAATCAACATGCCTCCAGCACGGAAAAGCAGAGAGCATGGAAGCTAAGCAATGCACTGCTGTGGATAGGGTCAACAGCAAACCGTATTTTAACCACTTCAGAAATGCTCCACCTAAAACAATCAATATCAGTTTAAGTTGATGCTATATTTTGAATATTTTAAACACTTAACCTTTCTGTCAGAAAGCCTTTTCAGACAGGAAACAAATATGATGTGCAGATTATCTAAAAAAAAAAAGATCCCAATGGAAAAGACTGCCATAGGAAAGCAATGAAAATATTCTAAATATAGTGTACAATTAAACTGATATAGATTTTCTTTAGGTAGGCCTTTTTCAGTGGCTACAATAAGTTTGCTGCTGACCCTGTCCACAGCAGTACACTGCTTAGCTTCTGTGCTGGTGCCCCTGTATGGTTCTTCAAACTGGGGGTGTGTCAGCCACCATCTACTATAGGTTACACACTGACTATGGCCAACTACCTGATGGTACCCCACTTCAATCAAAATTAGCCCTTTAATCTTATCTAAAGACAGATGTGTACTGGTCTCACCTGACTCTGGGTCCTGTTCCTGGTCCTGCTCCTGGTCTCTGACAGAGAGGAGATCAAATTTTGTTTTAAACTTGACAGACACTCATATTTTTCAAGAGATTCAATATGACACATTGACAATTATAAACACGAACATAATATGTCTCTACTGTAAACCAGAAAAAAACTGTTGAATTATTTAGCAAATCAGTTTCTTGGCCAGTAAAACAGTAGTCAGACAACTTATTAAACCAGTTATTGATGCACAGCGATCATACAGATTTGAAGCAGTTAGATGCATTAATGGTATATGACAAATAAGCTGAACAATGAATGTAGACAGCCAAAAC
>JAJHUR010112522.1:0-12012 GCA_027495735.1 Lutjanus campechanus | reverse complement strand
TTTCACCCTGAAAGTGTGTGGACCACAGTTTAGATAACTGCAAACCACACATTTGTTCAGCCTTTTCTCGCTTTGTTACGCTCCAGCAGGGCACAGTCACTCAGCAAATTCCCCTCGTGTCACCTTGAGACTGGTTGACAAGGAGAATTAAGTGTTTCAATCAACTAACCTTCATGATGCCGCAAGGTGTGTTCCCAGCTCCCTGGATTCTCTCGGCGGAATTATCACGGCTGCCACTCCCGATCCTCGGACTGCTGACCTCCCTGTACCGTCCATTGGTGTAAACTCCCTCGGCCCCGTAGCCCTGGGCAGCGGCGGACACCTCCAAGTACGCCCGGGTACCGGTCGGAGGCGGCGCGGCCGCATCGCTGGTGATCCCCGCTGCGTTGGTCGCGCCCTGGGCTGGCGGGGCGCCGACGGCAGGATCCAGAAGATGTCCCGACACAGCATCTGAAGCGTGTACCCCTGCCATGATCCCACCGCCGGCGTTACAGCAGAGCCCTCCCCTCCACAGTGTAAAAACAGCCCATTTTCTCAAAGCGCGGTGGACTTGTTGACGTCCAGGCTGTCTCGTCTTCTTCCTCTTCGCCGGATCACCACAGCTGGTCCATCGCCGGAGCGCACGGTGTCGTGTGAAGCCGGGCGGTCAGACCGTCCTGCTGAAATAATGAGCAGACGGCGGAGGCTACCCCGCACACGACCTCCTCCGATTAGCTTTCTGGAGACGTGTGCTCACAAACACTGGAAATACTGACACATGCCGGGGGGTTTGCTGCTGCCGTTTGTGTTTTCAGCTCACACTTTTCGTCTTGCTGTCCTCAGAAATCTGTCTCTGTGCACTCTCCGCTGTGCGCATCGCCTCGCGTCCTCTACACTTTTGCGCTGCTTGCAAACGGGAGAGCTTCCCCTCTTCTCACACGCATCCGCGGGACAAATTCAAGACTGCCAGGGCGCAGTCGCAATGAACCCTCAAATGCACGCACACAGGAGCGCGTGCGTGTACAATTAAATCCAGCATCTGGCGCGCGCAATCACAGTTTGATTCTTCCGGCGTGCACGCGCACTATCGCCTCACTACTTAAAGCAAACAAACAGACTGTACTGACAATTTGTGAGTTCCGGACCAAACATTTGAGTATTTCTTTCACATTAGGCTCCTCAAGTTTTATTAGAGAAAGTATTACATTTGATGTGAAGTATAACAGAGAGCTTGTAACTCACTCACATACAACTAGGCTACCACTCAGCAGGCTCTCCATAGGAGGGAGCTAGGGAGCCTCAGCTTAAAAACGAGTAAAACTGGATTGGGGAATATCTGTCTGAAAATTATATTTCTAAAATGCAATTTAATGAAGCGTTCAGGTTTTCATTTTCTCTTAATTATATTTAAGTGGAAGTATTTTCTGAGTGGTGCTCAGGGGCAGATTTAGTCATTTTGGGGCCTGAGGGAAACAGACAAGGGGCCCTCCACATCCTTTGTTCATCTTGTTTCAGTCCTTGAATAAATGAATCATAAAAATAAACTTATTTATGGTGGACTGCAGAGGATGAAAGAGGAGTCTAACAGCTTGAGAGAAGAAGCTGCTCTGTAGTCTGGTGGTACAGCAGCGAATACTTCTGTATCTCTTGCCATACAGCAGCAGGGTGAACAAGCTGTGGCTCGGGTGGGGGTGGTATATATACTGTATGTTATATCTCAACTTTTTTTTTAGTACCGCTGAGGTAGCTTGGCTTCATTTTTCAGCAGTCTGTACTCCATTTGTTTACACAAGTTGGTCACCACCGATCTGCAGTATGATCAAGGAATAGTCCATGTTCCAAGTTAGTGGGGAGGCCCTGAGACACTCAGTAATTAAGCATTTTAATGTCATTGTAGTGTATGGATTTTTGGAAGGACAATTTCCAAAAAGTAAAAAAAAAAAAAATTAAAACTATAATGAGGTTCTTTATGGGGCCCTTGGTAGTTTGGGGTTGAAGGCAATTGCCGACTTTTGCTTAATTGTAAGTCCTTTCCTGGCTGCACTCATCACACGAGGGCCTAATTTACCAAAAAGCTGCAATGTGCTCTTGGAAAAGGAAATGTGCTTTTAGGTGCACAATAAGTTACTAGTGAAGACCAATTAGTTGTCAACAAGACAACTGAGTCTTGAAGGAAAGGAAATAGCAGAAACAGTAGTTTTAGACCTGCAGCCATCTACAGGCAACAATTACTGCTAAAGCAGGGATTCACAACCTTTTTTCCTTGGAGCCTATCTAAGAAAAGCTGAGTCCCTCCAGCCTGCACACAACAAAAGAAATAAAAAATAAGATAAATTATAATTGTTTCCATTCACAGAATATTTACCTCAGGTAATTGTCTCTTTTCTAACTTTTTTCTTTTAAAAACCCCAGAGTAGACTTAAGCACACTCAACCTTACCAAAAGAATAAGAGTGATTCATTATTACAGAACTTGAAAAGTCACAGAGATGTGGCCTTCTAAGTAGCCTACTACTTTTGAGTGCAGTCAAAAAATGAATCTTTTTAAATGCTTTTGTACACTGACTGCTGTATAAATAGTGATTTTAGTTTACATGTGCAAATCTAACGTTGACAACCTCAGAGCAGACAAAGCCTTGGTGACCCTCTGTGATTTTTGACACCCCCCTGAAGGGGGCCTGGACCCCGGTATATAATATTCATAAGTATGTTTTCATTAGTGTATAATCACCTGAAAATAAGAGTTGTTTTGTTTTTGTTACCTTAGATTGAGCCGTTTATAACTACAGAGGATGCGGGTTCTCTTGGACCACCATGTTTCTACATTTATGTTTCTAGATACAGCCTTTCGCAAGTTGCATGGCAAGTTTCTCCTACATGTTTGGGAAGGGAGGGTGACTTCACTGGTCATTTGGAAATGCTAAATTCATTGACACATCTTTAAAGTACAGTATGGAGGACAGTTCACTGAAAGGTGATTTTTATATTCTCCAGTTAACAAACCTCTTTAATTTTGTAGGTTTATATTGTAACTTACACAACTTTAAACAACAACCCCAAAACAAATAATGGCTTTATGAAAAAGAAAAAAAGAGGACTCACAGACTACAAGTGGTGCAAGTGTCAAAAATGCAGCAGCTTTTCCCATCTTTGCCTAAAGGTGGCGCAGGTTGGACTGAAACATGCAGGCGCAACTAGAAGACAGTTTTAATCAATAGCTTAGATGAAGACCGATGCGTCTCTCTATATTCTGTCTGTTGTCTCAGAAGCACAAATGGCCAAGCCATTGACTTCATGTAGAAATTGACAACGTGAGAGCTCCTCCAAAATGAAGGGAAAGTATCTCAGTTGCCCCCTGGTGGATGGCTGCAGTATAGGTCATAAATCCTGCTTCACCAGTGTTAATAGTTAGGACATGGATCAAATTAAAACATCAATGTCAAATTTTTCCCAAAGATGGTTTCTGCCTTTTTAGGATGTTCTTATCACGCTGACATTTGTTCAAGTCTTCATTTTGACGTTTTAATTAGTTATTTGATGCCACACAAAGGGGGTTTCACATCATGATTGACAGCTTAGCTACGCTCTCAACTTGAGTCGGGTGGGTGTGTGCACAGAAACTCAAAAGCGTGGCTCTGACGCCGGTCACTAGTGTGCAGACCCTGACTCCACATGATGTCACCAGCACAAGATGGCAGTGCTCGTATCTGAGATATTTTGGCTTCAGTTTTGTGCAGTGGGAGGAAGAGGAGACGCAGTGTGCATATTTTATTTATATCAGTGGTCCAAGCTGTATCTCAAGCATCTCTGAGCTGGACCATCAGCCATCCTGGGACTTCTGTCATTCATGTTTTGGATCAGAATCTTCATCCTCCATTAGATTCTCCTCTCTCTTTCTCCCTTGTGTACGCGTTGTCCTTGTCTCTGTCCCCTCTGTGTGTTTGCTTTCTTTCTCCTATCTCTGTGAATGGCATACTTGATCTTTGTTTTTGTGTGTGTTTGTGCAGCTTGTCCTCTTTCCAGGTCTCCATGGTGGAGACAAAGTCCTGTGGCTCAGCTCCTGTCTGTTTGGCAGCACTTGGGAGTTGCCTCCCAGGTCCATGTTATTTATATACGTCGACAATCTGCCTATAATTTTTGTCAACATGATGGTCCATACTGTGATTTTACAACACTGGTCTATTCTGTACACACAACATCTATTACTGGGAGAGAGATCTCTCCTCTGTTGTCACCCTGAGGTTTATTTTTTTCCTGTTAAATGGCCAGATAAAAATCATGGCTGTTTCCTAAATTTGTGGTCACATGACAACAAATGTGCACACTTGCTCAGAAAGAGGTGCTGGGTCAACTTACCCACTGACTCATCTTACCCACTGACCCCACTCTCCCCCATCTAAGAAATTCAAAGCATGTACTGTATTATCATCACGCCTTTATTTATTAGCATAAAGTATTAGCACTGATTAGTTGTTTGGTTTGTGATCACTTCAAACAGGATATTGCAGTGCAGTATGAAATTATCCAGCCGAGTCGGGAAAACACAGCTCTCCATGTGCCGACAAAAAGGACACACTAGGACGAACAAAATCACTTTATATCAGTCACAAAACACTCAGTACAGACTGAGTCACAGAAAAACAGAGGCATCCCACAGATAAAAGCCAATTAAAGAGCAGGGGAAGACCAAGAAGCTGTCGTCATTATACTCCGTGCAAAACCGGGGAAGATGAAATGATTTTACAGTCATGGCAAAGCAGCGCAGAGCAAACATAAGTCTAATCATGCAAGCAAGATAACGTCACCTAGCTGATCATACTGAGCCAAATGTGTTTGCTAACTGTCCACATGTGCTAACATTTACTTTGATATTAACTTAGTGGTAAGTAACTCAACATCCAGGTGTGTTTCCAGATGTTTGACAAAGTTTGATGAGGTCGACCAGCATCCTTTATCCCTGCAGATGTTACATTTAGTGATTCTTTTGTTTAGGCCTTATGTGAAGTTCTTGCAGCCAGTTTGCCACAGCAGCTGCAGGTGAGCTCGCCACAGTGTTGTTTCTGCCGCCGTCATCTGTTATCACACCTGCCAGATCTGTACGGTTATACACGACAATAACGGTCGGGTGATAATAAACCTTAATCCTCTGAAGTTGTCAGCTATTTTCACAAAGTAACAAGCCCTTTTAAATTAAACTAAAACTAGATACACTACTGGTCAAAACAAAAAGTATGTAGGCCTGGATTATTAGCTGTAGTCTACGGGAAGAGACAAATTAATTTTTGATAATAAAAGAATTTGTGTCTCAACGTTGGCTACAGTTAGTATTTTTCCCATGGTGGTCAACTGGAAGGGGTGTGTCTTAGGCTCTCTATAGTACTGGCTAACAGAGAACACATGAGTTGACAATCCTCTAATTTCTCAGCATCACTCTTCAAAGATGTAAGGATGCTTTTCCTCCACTCCACCTCCTCTTCTTTGCAAACAATTTGAAGACAATCAGGAGGAGGAAACACCGTAAACATTAGACCCGTTCTTTTGCAATTGAGTTCAGAGTAAACTGGAAGGACTTCAGTTGTGCAACATCACTGTCTGCAATCCAACCTCTGCACCCCTGTTTCACAAACCATAAAACCGAGCATCTGCTGACGCCCCAGAGGCCAGGCCAAAACAAACTACAACAATGGAGGGTGTAACATTCAACGTCAGGCCAACTCACATCATCAGACGAGACACGGCCAGTAAGCTGGGATAATGCAGCCCCATTTATAACCCACTGAGGAGGCAAATCAAATCACAGCCAATTTGTATGAAAGGACTCATGTGCAGCAGTGAGCGTGAGCTCAGCGTCTGTTTATAATTGTCAAATATGGCCTGGCTAATCAGAGCCAAAGAAAAGTCTTTACATCATGGACAGACTTGATTCTATATTAGGAATGCTATCCTTCATGTACATGCTGCAAACAATGGGGAAATTCTTTCTGGTAAACAGCAACACCCACATGACACATAGCAGATTATTGTATAGGGTATGTAATCATCAGATGTGTTTTGTCAGAGGGTGGGACAGTCTGTAGAATTTAAGGGTCTTACTATTGTGTGCTAGTGTCAGTGTTACATAGATATTTTCACAGACCTTGGTGGTGATAAGTGGCTTAATCTGCAGCCAAAACACAGCCTCTAATCACATTTAGTCCTATGAATGAGAATGAGTTGCAAACATGAGAGTTCTGTTGGAGAGCAGCTACTTCTCAAGGACGGGAGAAACACCGAGAGGGGAGAAGTGAGTGAAATCTGTGAATGTATGACGATGGAAAGAGTGAGAGGGGGATGAAGGATGCTCGCTGGTAGACCGAGACAGTGAGCGTCTAAGAAGGGAGGAAGCTGGAGAGGTTCCATGCGCTCCCCTCCTGCCCCCCTTTCCCTCGTGATCTCTCAGGGTCATCTATTATGCATTCTCAGAAATAATTTAGCAAAAGTTCTGCTTTTAAAAGCCTCCTCGCCCGGCCCAGCTGTCTCGCTTTAATGTGAAAAGGCCTCTGACGACCAGTCTCCAAACTCAAACATCAGCTCCATGTTGATTTGAGCCGAGCGAGGATCAGAGGGGTTCACATGAGTCCAAGAGATGTGACCACAATCAGCCTCGGTGAAGAGGCCTGTCATTGAACATATACTGCATGTTCAGTACACTGTAAAGCACTACATTAGTCACAGGGCCTGATGAAACATAACATAAACATAAAATATTGCATCTAATTGAGATTAGGTCATCAGATTGCATTCAAGTGTCAAGTCCTGAGTCAAGTCCCAAGTCCTGAACTTTGAGTTACCAGTCACAATATAAGACATAATATAAGAGAGTTTCAGCCTCACTGATCTACAAAGTTACTTAGCTGTTAGGCTAGCTTGCTAACTATGCCAATATTAGCCTTTAGACTTCCTGTTCATTGTGCAACTTGTGCAAATGTCAAACAAAGTCGTTGTGTCTCCATTTTGCTTTTTTATTGACAACCTAGTAGTTTTTATAGCTACGTGAATGAATCTCTGGTATAATTTTTCCAGATGAAACTCAGTATTTTGGGGTAACTTTAAAGAGAAAAGGGAATATTTGTGGAAATAAATTATTTGTGGCAGTTTTTTAGAATAAGGTGTGATATTTTCACTGTTTGATATTGGAGTAATTCAATTGTATTGAGTTACTACTGACAAAAATTGTCATGTAGTTTGTATTCTGAGCACAGTTCGAAGTAACCTGAGCCAACCCTGCTGATGGTAAAGAGCTAAACTAGAACAGCAGTTGAGACAGAAAGTGAAATACAGAGCGAGCTGTATCAGCAACTCCTGAACACTAAAATGGCAACGTTATTCTAAAATAACACCCTTGTTGTTTTCCATTGAGGTTTGCTTTAGTTTCCTGTGGCAGGATGTCAGCCATGGCTGTGTAGAGTACAGCACCGCTCCCTCCTGCTGTAGTAGCTGTCAGCTTCAGACCAATGGATCTCCATCGCCGTACCCACAGGCCTCTAACGGCCATCGTATCGATGACAGCTGGCTATTGATCAAGCTTTCTAATCCCAGCTGGCAGCAGGGGAAAAGAGGAGAGGGTCACCCGGTCAAACGGTCAGGATTTATTACCACACGAGATTTTTATAGAATTCCACCTTTGTCCATTTGTTCCATCACACCTTTATTTCTCATTTACCCCATTTACCCCTTAGAAATAAGAGCTCCAAAAGGGTTCTTCCTGCAGAGCTGAGGTTCTAACCAGAACCATTTGCTCCTGAAGAACCCTTTTTTTGAAGAAAGGGTTTGTCAGGTTGTTTTTGGGTTCCATTAAGAACCCTTTTCATCCAAAGAATTCTTCAAAAATAGTTTGAATCTCTTTTTTTTCAACAGTTCTTTGTACTGTAATATAAAATGGTTGTCGGTAGAACCCTCTGGGTGGATTTTAGATGAAACCCTTGAAATATAAGCAGGTTTTTGGTAGAACCCCTGAGTGTTCTCTAGATAAAACCCCTGGGAATATAGAAAAGTTTTCAGTAGGAAAGGCTGAGGTTCTAACCAGAACCGTTTGCTCCTGAAGAACCCTTTTTTTAAAGACATGGTTTGTCAAGGGTTCTATGTAAGACTATGGGTTCTATCAAAAACAGTTTTCATCCAAAGACCCCTTTATGGAAGAAAGAGTTCTTTAAAGACTGTTGAAATCCTTGAAGAACTCCTTTTTTTTTTTTTCAAGGATTGTATAAACCCCTGGGTGGCTTCTTATTAGCTCCCTTAAAAAGGGTTAAAGGTTCTGGAAAGAACCCCCAAACAGGGATCTGGGTTGAATCATTACACAATAGAAGGGTTCTCTGTAGAACATCTCATGCAGGGTTCTGGGTGAAACCTTTCATAGACGGTTCTAGGTATAAGCCTTTATGTTGGGTCTGAGGTAGAACTCTCTGATAGGTCTGAAGTGGAACCTTTACAAAAGATTCTTACAAGGAATCAAAAAGGGTTCTCCTCTGGGGACAAGCTGAAGAACCCTATATGGTTCTATAGGTGGTATTTTTTTTATTTCTGAGAGAGACTCCACAGCATTTGTTATCTTTGTCTCACTTTATAAGAGGCACAAGTAAAACCACAAGAACAATAATCTGCGTCTGACAGATACACTGATAGCGTGTGAAACAGATTTGACTGATGATACAGAGATAAAGGAAGTTCCTGCTGCTCGCAGCCGGGGAGTGGAGGGTGTGTCTTCCTGAGCTTCGCCACCGCACTTCCTGTCCCTGCACATGTGATCATCAGTCCAACAGGAACAGAAACCATGTATGAAATCTCTCCCACAAGGGCTGTTTACTCAATGTCGCTTAAACTGTTCAATTCTGCATTCAGAGTCGCTCCTAAGAGGTACAATCCGTGACCTGGACGCCCCCGCGCCCAGATATGACAAGATTGGAATCTGCTATTAAAATTGACTGACAAATACAACTCGGGAAAACCAGATCTCATTAATGTTTCATAATGCCGTGGAAGATTTGTTTACAGCGCTTGAGGAGGAAAACCAGTTATAAAATGCTGATTTTACATATATAATTCAAACTTGTCCATTATTTATGTGACAAGACCCCAACAAAAAAATAAAGAAATAATAAAATGCCTCCATGCTTTTCAATACATACTGTGATTTCACCCTAAATCTGCCCAGTCAGAACATGCCTGTCTACTACATCCATTGAACTTTACTGACACCTGGTGGTGACGTGGTTCACATGAGCGAGAATACAGACCCAGATCTTCAGGTACGTGCTTCTTTTTAAATACCTGCTGCAGAGAAAATCTTTTCAACTAGTTGATTTCTGCTGTGAGTTCTCAAAATGTTTGCTGTCTCAAATATTACATCATATTTTTCACACTGGGTTGGTCACATCTATATGTCTGGTAGGCACAAAAACCAAGAGATTCCATCCTGAAAGAAGCAACAGGATTCAGCAGCATGATCAAAACATTATAAAAGGCACTGGGATCTCACAATCTCGATGCGACTATTTTAAATTTGATCCAAACAGCTTTCGAGCCACATGTGTAAATGGAAACTTGGCCGCCCCTGACACGCCATGACTGTGAGAAATTTGACTAACGTCTGAAACTGAAACTGTGAACCCATAAGAACATCGTGCGGTCAAAAGAAACACAACCAACGCACACACACACACCCTGTCAGAGCCCGCTCCACCCTGATGTGAGCAGCACATGACCTTTGCATCTGCGACTGGCAGGATCTCACAGGGTCCCTCACACACACGCCCTGCGTTTGAGTGGCTCCCTTCAGTACGCCAGCTTTGCCGCCTGACTGCAGGACACAGAGAACAGCAACATGTTCTCAAGGCTGTACAACTCCTCAACTCCCAACCACCCCTGACCTTCAGCTCACCCTGCCAACTCCCCTACCCAGCGCAAGCCACCTCATCCACTCATTATAGACATAGACAAATATGTATATACTGAACTGCACTGTCATGTTAGTATAGTATAGCCTATTTTGCACTATATTACATGCAATACATTGTTTTTAAATTCCTGTATTGTGTTACTTGTTAATTACTATTCTATATGCCTCTACAGTCGCTCCTTGGGGATAAATACAGAGATCTGAATTTAATCAAAATGATGAAAAAGAGCCATAAAATTCTGGAAACACCTTAAATGAGTGAGTCAAACTCAAAGCTCTATGCTACCAAGAGAAGAAGATGGAGAGAAGATAATGTGGGTCAACAAAATATGTCTGAAGAGAACGATATAAATATTGAATATCTGCATCAGAGGTCATGGCCCACATGCAGCCCAGTTTGATCGTAAGTGGGCCAAACCAGTGAAAATCTTGCATAATAACCTTTAAATAACATGGCCAAATTGCCCCTTGTTTTTTTCTAAGAGAAAAGAAGTACAAGCATATTCTTAAAACAAACAGTTCATTCACAAAACAGATGAGCAGCCTGATACGGCTCAAGAAAAAGTGCACTTTTGACAATCTCTCAGCATTTCCACATTCATGTGGAAACATTTATGTGCTGTGGAACTGAACAACTATAGCACATATTTTACTTCTTTATGATTGAAACCACGGCACGGACCTCGGTCTTCAGTTCACCCCACAGGTTTTCAGTGGGATTCAAGTTGGGACTTTGTGCAGGCCAGTCAATAGCGTTCACTTTGGTCTTCTGGAGGTGGTTCTCTTCTAGGAGCGACGTATGTTTTGGGTCGTTGTCATGTTGGAAGACAAAGCGACGACCCAGACCCAGTTTTGCTGCTGACCACTTGAAGTTTTCCTTCAAAATCTTCACTACTTCTTCACTACTGCCTTCTTTCTCCAAACATAAGCAACATCTCTAAGGCCAAAGAGCTCTAGTTTCATCTCTTCTGACCAAAGGACACGCTTGTATGCATAATCTTCCTCCAGGTTGTCCTTAGCATACTTCAGTCTGGCTTGAAGGTGTCTCTTCTGCAGGAGTGGAGTTTTTCTTGGTCGGTGACCTTCCTTCCTTCCTTCCTTCCTTCTTCTTCTTTGAGACTACAATTCCCGACTTGGCTAAGACATTTGCTAGTGTCCTCAACTGTAACTCAAAATTATAATAACAAAACTTCACATGAAAAAGGGGCAAACTTGAAGGTCCTCTCATTGCAGCGCTCAAACAAACGTCTCTCTTCACCGCTAAGTTCCACACCTGCTCCTCATCCTCTCACTTAATTACTTTGGCACACCCCTTTCAAACTAACACCACCTGTGTGACTCAGTAAGTCCACCTGACAGCCTTTTTTCCCCCATAAAACTGCCAAAGTAGGGTTTTTAAAAAATATATAATTTAAAATATTTACATACATACAGGAACACATACAGGACATACATGAATAAACTATAGTAAATGTTAGTACACGTGAAAATGATAAAATTATGAGGATTTATATGAACATACATTGACAGCCACAGTGACAGAGACAGCGTGCTGAGACAAAATCTAAAGTTTTTGCAGCGCCTTAGTCATCAGTGTTAAGGAATTTTCCATTCTCTTATGGTTATGCTAAGGCCTTTGAGCCATACCCTTGAGGTTTAATCTTTAATAGACATATAGTCTCTCCTCTAGGACAGTAGATGCAGCTGTCTTCTCCTTTCAGATAAACAAGTGAACAACCTGATAGTGTTGCTATGGTAGTGGAGGTTGAAGAGGTGTTTGTCTTGTCATTCTGACCTGAGAAGATGTAAACAGTGGCCTGTTTTGAGTAACACTGACCCTGAGCTCTGTAGCCAGAGCTGCTGAACAATGGTCTCAGACTTTGTGTATTCATAGTTCCTGCGTCTGTATATTCAGACCAATAAGCTAACTCAAGGTGTCGGGTCTGACCTTATTTGGGCATAGGTTCATCATGACATTAATTGTGAAAGCTTAAAGACTATCCCGGAGGACAGAAACGCCAGAACTGAAGGGAACATCAATGCCAACCGTGTACTGGTTATTCCTTCATTCTCCTTGTACAAGTATTATTAAACCAATTT
>JAJHUR010112521.1:0-11908 GCA_027495735.1 Lutjanus campechanus | reverse complement strand
ATCAGTGTCGGCACACCGCCCTCGTTTTATCCACCTGTCTTTCTCCGTTGCAATATTTAACCAGGAAGCCGAAGTGTTCCCAAGCAGGAGACTTTAGCGACAGGGGAGGGTCTTCAAGCTCCGGTTTACTGCTAGCAGTAGCCATCATGTGCACGGGCTGCAGGTGTAGCTGCACATGTTAGCGGCGGAACGTAAACACACGCAACTTCTGGCCCATGAGCCAAAAAAAAAAAATTAAAAAAAATTCCGGCCCATGAACTCACCCGTGCACAGCCCTGTACCGAACCGAACGTCGCGTACCGCAACGGTTCAATACAAATACATGTATTGTTACACCCCTACTAATAACTCATTTCCCCACATTTTCAACTGTAAAGTTTCTAATGGGATGCAAGTACAATATTTCTAAACTGTCAGAAAATCTCTCAAAGTTTTATCAGCAGGCTGTCTTATTATAGAAATTTTGTTGTCATTACGGTTCACCACATAAGGACATTATTTAGAACATTTATTTATTCATGTCACTAATATTAAATATTCATATTTTACTATTCTTGTTAAAAAATTGATCTATATACATTTCTATTACTTATTTATTTACTCCACATATATATAAAATATATATGTGTATAAATATAAATAAAATGTTTATTGTAATACACAATGTACCCAGCTGCTTAAAATGTCATTGTTTGTTGAGATTATTACATTTAAAACAAATTGCATTATAGTAAAGATTTGTCACCTGTTTCATGTCACCGAAATAAAGGTTTCCGTCAGTGAAGTCCTTGCCCAGGGAAACATTCAGGGTGACCTCTGCGTTGTCAAAGTGGTAGCTCAGGTCCAGATCTTCATTCATATCATATTTAACAACAAAGGCCTTGTGGCTGTCCAGACAGCGCCCCCCGCAGTCGGGGTACAGCAGGGAAGAGAGCGGCTGCAGGTAGTGCTCACGGAGGGGAGTGATGAAGCCCTCGTCAAAGCCCAGTTCATTCAGGAGGATCTGGAACAGAGAGGAGTATCGTGAATAAAAGGACTCATGGATGATGTAAAATGTAACTTTAATTCCCTGACCTTCTTACGACTGTACGTACTCAAGTCAGAGCTCTTTCATGGCTTCGACATTCTCCTAATTTACGGTTCCAGCTGAAAGGCTTCATCTTGGCTAACAACCATGGTGCAATGAATTTTTAAATATGTACAGCACATGCATGTAATGTTACTGTGAAATGAGCCTTGACTTTCTTTGACTTTCTTAAAGAGATCCATCAAAGTGTCTGCATGTACCTGCCTGGAATATACCTCCCTTATATTTAACAGAGTTCCACATATTTCATTACAGATTGGACCAAAGTAGGTCAAGTGTCCACATGTCAAGGCACGATAAAGATGAAATATGAATGACTGAGCAGTGATTAAAAGAGCGTATATATTACCCCATAATGGTTCATGGTGTTGGGTCTTCCTTTAGGGGCGGAGGACTGCTCAAAGTGCTCCAGCTCCTCCACCAGCTCCTCACAGAAGCTCTTCTCAAACACAGGGAAGCGATACACCCTCACAGCTTCAACAAGAAGAGGAATCAACTGAAGATGACCATGCAGCACACTCATATATCAATGTATTGTTATGAACTGTGAAAATGTTGTCCAACAAAATGCTGTATATCCCAATAATATCTGGTATGTTCAAATATTCGTTGGGAAGTCACCATCGAAACCTGTGTTACTACTGCAGCATTTGGAGTAGTTCCACGGGATATACTGTACATCTCAGTATTCAACCAAAAAAATATGATCACTTTGGGGTTTTTTGGGTTGTTTTTTTTTCGCTACACAACTTATTAAAAAAATAACTGCTGATAACAAAAATGATTTGTACATGGGGAAAATAAAAACTGAGTTTGGGCAAGTAGATTTCTGACCCACTTGCTGAAGTGAAAAAAAATTCATGTTGAACCCTGACTGGTGATTATCTTTAAGATTTTTCTACATTTTAGAAGTCACTATAGTCAGCACTGAAGAACCACACTCAATCTGTGGTAAAGGTTACTTTAAGCTTTAATACATATAGGCTCCGCAGTTGTACTTTGTCCTAAGATTTTTTGACTAATTAAGTCAAGGTTTAGGACCAATCTTAAGACCATTTCTTAAAGGTTTTACAAACACCAGGACTCTGTGCTGATTTGAGATGTCTGTATGTGTGCATATATGATGTCTAAACATGTGATTTAGTATGTAAACTGTAGTAAACTGAGCCAGAGTAATCACAATGTACTCTGATAAGTCTGTTTTTCCCCATATTACACTGTGAAACTAAGACTCAGAAACTTTTGACAACATTCATTTTTATTTTACCAAAATGAAATTGAAGAACTTTCCCAGCTCACCTGCTTCTTCCTCCAACAAGTCTAGGAGACGTTCTTCGCTGGAGTCCCCGCTGCGACAGTACTCGACAATCTGCCTGAACTTTGGAGCGAGGTAGGACTCCTGAGTAGAGACAGTGTGCAGGTGTGTCTCAGCAAGGTGTTAATAACACATTATTTATTAATGGCACTGTTAGCAGCAGCTGATGTGATAAATACCTGCAGATGGTAGACATGAGGGTGGAGGGGCTGGTACACGTCTCTTATAGCAGCAGCTCTCTCAGCAGACATCACACCGAGACGCCTTCGCCTGTCCACCTCCTGTGAAATCTGAACAGAGCAGTCATACAGATCAGCTACAGTCTAGTAGTGTGAGCTAATTCATTAACACAGCTTTGTTTTCTTAAGTCATAACATGAGGGTTATTAAGCATAAACCCTTTTCACTACAGCCATATTGATATGAAACAGCAGGGTACCACAGGTGTTATCAGTGATACTAATTAAGGTTCTGTTCCATTTGAATCACTGCAGCAGAGCATTTCCAGTGAGCCAACGTGCACAATAGCAAACAGTAACAATCTGACCTGAATGCAACAGAGCCTTAATTAGTATCATTGCACAACACCTGTGTTTACACTTCTAGATCTATCACGGAAGCTTAAGAACACCAACAAATATTCACTTTCAAGAGGCTGAAAGTAGTGAATTTGGGGCATTTATACCTTCATTATACTCATGTGAGAAACAGTGAAATTATAACATTATCAAATAGTTTCAGAGCAGCCATTTTGACATTAAATAGTAGAGTAAGCGCAGGTGTTAAGAGTGATGCTAATTAAGGTTCCGTGCTGCTGCATGTTAAGAGTTTGCTACACTAAATGGAACTGGACCTTAATTAGTATTATTCCTAACACCTGTGTTTAAGGTTTCTGTCACTTAAGTGTAGACATTTACAGTTGAAAAACTGAATACACTTTTTTTTCTTTTTACCTTGTTGAGAACATCCTCGAACTGTTCGTCCGTCACGCAGCCGAGCCTCGTAAGCACCTGCGTAGCAATGCAGAACATACAATACACATTGTCAGTGGAGTTAGCACGCCGATAATGTCGCTCCAAACACTATTTTTGTTTTAAAATGTAACTAATATCCACTCACCGCTCGATAGTCCAGTCTGAACTGCTGCTCCGACACAAAGCGGACATGGAGCTTGTAGTCCTCCAGGAAGATATTGTCAGTGGTGAAACAGTTACAGACATAAAACCGAGGATTCCCGTCTTCCTCGGTTGTCATTGCTACTCGTTTAAAATAAATTACTTTGATGAAATACGCAGGAAAACGTAATAATATCACCAGGACTGGTAACTGACAAGTTACACGGCTAACAAATAAACAAGCATAACACTTCCGGTCGGAAGTCTTCAAAATAAAAGCGACATTTACAAGAATCCAAAATTGACACCGCAATTTCCTTCGGGAGACTAAACGTAGCCGCTAACATCCAATATATATATTTATTATAATAGAGTCTATGGCGATTAATATATGGACTTAAAACTATGGATGTTTTAGCTTAAAATTAATTTAACGTCAGGAAAATGTAGTCCATAGTCAAACCACATATTATAATTATAATTATAATTATACTGTAATTATAATTATTATTGTTGTTCTTGTTGTAGTCATGTGATCACTACATTCTGTCAAGTCTCATTAAAGGGCCAACTGTAGCATTTACTCTTGTGTATTTTGCTATTTGATTTTCAGTCCTGTCATTTCTAAGTATAATAAAAAATAATAATATATCGTTTCCAATGGAGAGTGTACATTTGTAGTTACTCACTGTGGCCACTAGATGAAAACAGTGTAACATACTAATACGCTTCCGGTCAAAATATTGAAAATATAACTAACCTGACAAAGGCCCTTCGTTGTCCAGAAGGGAGCGCTAATACAAAAAAAATGTATACAAAGCACATATATGCACAAGTAGAAGAAGATGAGGAAGACAAGCACACGCTTCTTCCTTCGTCCTGTTGTGATTTTGTTGTGGCTCGTCTGTCTTCGTTAGCAGTCGCTAGCACCGCTGCCAAATATGCCGATTGTAAACCAGCATATTTGTGACTATTGAGGTGTAATAATCGCTGTCAGTCGTACTCATTTGTAGCGGAAATGTTAAGCGTGGAGTCGTTGCAAGTGGCTGAGGAGGAGGTGGTTGAATCCAGCTCCAATAAACTCGGTGACATTTACACTTTTGTGGCTAAAGGTTGCTTTCCTCAGACCATAAATCCTCTACGAAAGAAGAATCTCAAACGATACGCCCAGAAGTTTATCATTGACGGTAAGTTTACTGACGGAAAAACCTATCGTGAATGCATTGCTTTGGTCTAGCTCCAGTAGACGCCTGTTGGCATCACGAAATATCACTCAAAAAAACATCAAATTAAATATAAAACAAAATAGATAACTCGTAAGACATAAAATAATATACTATATGAATCTGTAGGAAACTGTAGAAAATTCGGCTAACGAATTAGGCGTTTCACTGTTACCAGGACTAAATATCAGCTATATCTCAAGTTCTAAAACTCGCTCTTTGTTGAAAGTTACTGTGTGCTTTGGTGGAGAGGATTATAGGAATGCTACTAATTTTCTGGAGATAAGTGGTGTTTGGTAAATAGAGTGTAGGCCGAACTGAGGGATGGACCTCAACTGCTTTCAAGAGGTCCAAGTTATGTTTTATGTATATGTTTACCACTCAAGATAAGGAAGAAAGCATTAAATGCTATATTTTTTGAATGGAGTGTGGTGTGCCATTCTACCCCTGTGCCACCATTATTAATGAAAAGGGTGTTCAGGAGCCTCTGATTGTCAGACTACCAAAGGTGTGTCACTGCATGTCTCACTCTTCATTCATATCTTCATTTAAGATGGCAAGCTGTACTATGTGGGACCCAAGAAAGACGAGAAGAGGGAGGTGGTCATAGAGGCTGAGAGGAAGAGGCAGATTTTTCTTGACTGCCACTTTAATGACATCGGTCATCACCTGGGCCAAAAGAAGACTGTCCACAGGATCCAGAGCAAGTACTACTGGTTGGGGATCATCAAGGATGTAGTGGACTGGGTACACACATTTTTATGTCTTCAATGTACTGGGACTTAATAATAATACCGTCTAAGTGTAATGATAACTGTTTGCTGTTTCAGATCAAAGTATGTGAGACCTGTCAGCACACAGAGAGGAATAAAAATCTGGCGAGGACTGTCCGGCCTATAAAAGTGGACGCACCTTGGGATATTGTCGGGATTGACATTATTGGTATTTGCTTCAATTACTTTCATCAAATAATCTTTTTCTTGATGTATAGTTTCTTTCCACACTTTAAAACCTGCTGTTTTTCTCTTCTGTTCTCCAGGACCTTTCCCAGAGACACAGCAAGGCAACACCCATGTCACAGTCCTCATCGATTACTTCAGTAAATGGCCAGAAGCTTTTCCAGTGCAAAAGGCAGATGCTTTCTCTGTTGCCAGATGCATTTCCAAATGCATATACAGGTAAAAACATTTCATTTTAACAGAATTTAATCCATGGCACAATTACCTTTAAATCTTTAAAGGGATAGTTTGGATGATTTAAAGTGGGGTTGTAGGAGGTGCTTGTCCATATTCAGTGTAGATGGCAGTCAACATGCCCCCAGTTTGGAGAAGCTGTGAGGTTAAAGGTGCAGGAAGATAAGCAATGTGCTGCTGTGAACAGGGTAGAATAGAATAGAATTTCATTGTCGATCGATCTGTCAGTTATTTTTTCACTTGATCGGTTAGTTGTTTGGTCTATAAAATGTCAGAAAATTGTGAAAATTTTTGATCAGTGGTGACGTCCTCAAATGTCTTGTTTTGTCCATAACCCAAAAGTATTCAGTTTACTGTCATAAAGAACTAAAGAAACCAGAAAATATTCACATTATAGAAGCTAAAATCAGAGAATTTTGACTTTTTTTTCCTAAAAAAATTACACAAACAGATTAATCAGTTGTTAAAATAGTTGGTGATTGATCTAAAAATCGATTAATTGTTTCAGCTCTAATTTGCTGTTCCCCACACGCTTACACCACAGACATACCCATTATACTGATAAATAACAATAATGATTAAAAACATTTTTTAATGAGTAATTAAAAAGTGTATATTAATATAAGGTAATAAAAACAAGTGCATTATCTGAAGCTACATTATTGCACGTTGTAGACAGTTTTTCATAGTTGTAAATAGTTATTGCTCAGTCCTGATTGTATGGAAATACTGGTACCACTTTATAATGAGACTACCCTTATGAATGATAAATATTTTATAATTATGTGGCCTCAAAATCTGTCAAGCAACAGGTCACTGTTGCCTGTTTTATCTAATGTGTTGTAATAGCTTAATAACGATTCATAGTGTTTACAACCTAATTATGAACAAGCTATAAACCATTTATAAGTCATTTATAAGGGTAGTCTTGTTGTAAAGTGTTGTGTGTTAGTGGAGTGGAGTGTTATGATGATGTGGATTGGACAGTGTTGGGGGGGGGGTAGTGTTATGTGGAGTTCAATTCAGTGATGGCTCTGGCGGTAAAAGCGGTTTTCGAGCATGGAAATGCCCGTCTTTAACACCCTGTTGCGCCTTCCAGATGGCAGCATAGAGAAAAGAGATGGTGATGGGGGTGAGCTGTATCTTATAGAGTGGTGCTGGCTCCACGGGGGCAGCGTGATCTGAAGATGTCTTCCGGTGAGGGAAGGGGAACTCCAGTGATTTTCTGGGCTCTGTATATGGCTCTTCTGTCTGCGGAGTACCATACTGTAATACAGTATGTCAGCACACTCTCCATAGGGTCAGCAGCAGAACTTATTTTAGCTGCCTACAAGAAAATCAATGTCGGTTTAAGTGTACACTATATTAAGAATATCTCCACTTTACCTTGCAGTCAGACGGTCTTTTCTGATGGGAAATCGCCATTATTTTTTAAGCCAAAATCTCTCTCTCTCCAAAGCCACCAAACTCCTTTGGCAAAAACAGTGATTTTACCTCACAGAACACAAGAGTTGCTGGTGTGCTGCTTCAATCTGTTAGTTAGTTTGTGTTATTGTGTGACTTCAGTGAATCCAAACTAACTTTTTAAAGTACCAAAATCACACACTAACACAAAGAAATTAACTAATTGAGGCAGTGATAGACCAGGAGCTCCTGTGATCATTGAGGTAAAATGACTGTTTTTGTCAATGGAGTCTGGTGGCTTTAGAGGGAGCAACATTACCTTATGTAACGGTGGTTTCCCATTGGAAAGTGCTATCTGATGGCAAAGTAAAGTGGTGAAAATATTCTAAATATAGCGTACACTTAAATGTATGTTGATTTTTTTTTTCTTCTTTTAGTTGGGCTGTTTTTAAAGTGGCTAAAATATGTTTTGTTGTTGACCCTGTCCACAGCAGGACATTGCAGTATTCCTGCTGCCTCTCCAAACTGGGGGCCTGCTGACCTCCATCTACTGTAGGTAATACATCGATTAGCCATAAGAACCTCATACAACCCCGCTTCAAATAATCTGAACTATTCCTTTAATCAGTTCAGTTCAGCTCAATCCAATTAAATACTTGCAATTGCTGTCTAATTTGCCTTGGTGAGCTCACATGGGACAGAAAAGACAAAATAGTGAAACCAATCACTTACAGAATATAAAACAATAATTAAGGTAAAAAGAAAACATCTCCAACTCATACAGTAATTATAAAAAACATAAAACCGTAATTATCATAAAAGCATCAAACAATTAGATAAAATTAAATCCAGCACAAAGGAATGTGATAAATAAAACACTAGCACCTGTAGGGAAATTAGCAGCAACAAAAATCGATCCCCTCAGTAAAGTATATAAGTGCTTTAAAAACAGTTCATTGTGCAGTGTTGCACAATTGGAGGCCATTATTGAGAATTTTATGACCCATCTTGAGACCCAAAACATGACTTTTTTTAAAAACTTGAAACTGAACTCACTTTGTTCTCTGTTCAATCAGGTTTGGTGCCCCTAAAACAATAGCGTGCACACAGAACGCTGACTTCTGTGATGAGGTGAGTCACAATGTTCATTAAAATAAACCGATCAATAATAGGATCAGAGATTGTAGCTCCATTGTGGGTCAGTTTAATCAGCGCCCATGCTGTTTTTTGTTTTTTTGTTTTTTTTAGGTGACGAAGCTGCTGTGCGACAGGTGGAGCATCGTGCAGAAGGTCTCTCCTCTGGAACAACCTCAGCTCAACCCGCTCCACGACTGCACGAGTCCTTTGCTGAAGGAGGCGGTGGTGCAGATGGTGACGGAGAAGCAGACGGAGTGGGACGACTTCCTGGACCCTGTCCTGTTTCTGTTCAGGACGTCGACCAACCCTACGACCAAGTTTACCCCTTATTCCCTCATGTTCAGCAGGAAAGCTAATTTACCAAATGAGGTCCGGACTCCATTATCAAAGAAAAACATTTCGAACAGTTTGACTTGTTCTGCTTACTAACTTTATTTCCTTCCCTCCAGACTGCGTTGAGCCTGCTGAATTATGACGAGCAGGAGCAGGACATGTATTCCACAAAGGAGAAGGCCTCCACATATATGACCATAATGCAGGAACAGCAGAACTCTGTGAAGCAGCTGGTAATTAACACTATTTTATTTAGTCTTGTGCTGTTACAGGGGGTGCTGGTGGTTGATCTTGTTCTTTGTTTGTTTGATTATCACATGCACATAAGACACTAGTTTATGGGTTCTGACAAATGTTCGGGAATGATGATTCTCATTGCTACATCTT
Organism: Lutjanus campechanus; assembly: GCA_027495735.1. NCBI lineage: Eukaryota > Metazoa > Chordata > Actinopteri > Lutjaniformes > Lutjanidae > Lutjanus > Lutjanus campechanus. The sequence goes on along the minus strand of JAJHUR010112521.1, from coordinate 2,715 downwards.
GTAAAGGTCCTCTGAAAGGATGACGTTAATTTGTTGGTCTGATGTATAATTTTTCTTTTTGGTATGGGATGGATGGTACGACTTTCTACGTCTGTAATGCATTATGACATCATACAATCGCTAATAACCTTTTACAGCACTATCGCTTTACTTAAAGCTCGGAAAGTCATTCTATACTGCGTTATTGATGTTTTATAAGACATTATTGCATTCAGAAACGTAATATTTAGTCAATTTATTGATTTTTTTGGCACATAACCATTTCACAAGCAGGATAATGCACAGTGAGCAGGTCAAATAAAGCCATAAAATCATTTTAAAATTCATATTTTGTGTCAAATAAATGTGTGTATATATTTTTGGTAAGTAACCGTGTAATATGGGGGATAATGTACAGTATTATTCAGTATAATAGTAGTAGTGTTTTGTGTCTGACTTTGTGTGTTCCACTTCCAGGTGATAGCCAACATGAATGCAGCCTACAAACAAGAGAAGAAGAAGAACGCCAAACGGAGGACGCACAACATGCCCTCGATGACCTTTAAAATCGCGGATCCTCTGTTCGGCGCAGGAGACTCGCCCTCCCCGAAAAAACTGAAAGAGAGCTTATATTTGTCTTTCCCTGTCGAGACGGTGCTGGCCACCGAGCAGAGCGGCTCAGAGGACATCAAGACTGAGTTAGCGTATCACTTAGCCGAGTCTGACGTCCACTGAGGAGGATGGCGCGAAAAGATCGGAGACTCATCGGTGAAGCGCGGTTTCATATCGCCGTGGGCTGCCTGAAGTCGTGGACAGAAAAGACGGAAATCCAGATGAAGTTGTTGAAACGAGTGTGATGATCAGTGCTGCTCACGCTCACGTCAGTTGAACACACTGCTGGTTGATGTTTCACTTGTAGATACACTTGAACAGAATTCTGTGGCTGAAGAAATGTCAGTAAACATTGAATTGTTGAGCTTTCCCCCCTATTTCCCTACAAAAAAAACGTTGTTTCCCATGAAAATGATGTTAACTTATTTCACTTTGTCATACAATAGATTTTTAAGCTACAATACTTCAAAATAAAGGTATTGTTCTTTCATTTTAGTAGTCCTGGTGCATAGTGATTACATGATGGGCAGTGAGATGTTGCCTTTGAGAATTTGTTCATCAGTGTTATTATGTGGAACTTTAAAGGGACAGTTCACCCGCAAATCAAAAGTATATATTTTTCCTCTGGCCTGTAGTGTTATTTATCCACCTAGATTTTTTTGGTGTGAGTTGCAGAATTTCAGAGTTATCGTCTGTAGAGATGTCTGCCTTCTCTCCAATGTAGTCTTGATTACAGCACAGATTATAATTGCAAATGTAACAATTTATGCAGTACAATTTACAGTTAAAACAATACCACAAAACAGCATCACCACATCAGGAAGAACAGTCATTTCCAGGCATCTTCTGGTTGTGACTCAGTCCTGTTTAGCTGATTGTAAGCAAACTGCTCACCACAAGGTCTGTGGATTATCTTGAGTAACAGGGTCGCGATGTTTTGAAAAAGAGACACTGGTTGAGACAAAAATGTATGTTTTCAGTTCTTTGAGCCACGCAAGCTGCGTGCTATCAAGTCCCATTATACTGGAGAGAAGGCAGACATCTCTGTGTATTTTTGATTTTGAGGTGAACTTTGCCTTTAAGTTCAGGCACCCCAACAACAGCTGTCCTGGGTCACCATCTGGTGGCAGAATGACTGAAGTTCTGTAGGGACACAAGGGGAAAGAAATGTGGAAAAAATAAATGTAGACCATTACTGTACATTTCAGAAAGGACCAATCCGGTTACATATTATAATGGTTATATATGTGATATTTAGATGATTTATAACTATGTATGAAAGGATATCATGGAAAACTAATCATTTGCATAAAGGTTTTGTAAGTAAGTTACACCATGGCATCACAACACTGAATAAGGACACTACGACCACATGACTTGACTGAACTAAGTCACAAATTTGAGGACTTCAGACTTGACAAAAATTGATTTAAAAAACTTGACTTTGACTTGGTATTTGTGACTTGACTTAGACTTCAGATGGCTTTACTTAAAAAACAAATATTTCTATTTTCTAGACAGACCAGCAGAGGCCACTATAGGAGGCAGCTATAATGGAGGGGCCAGACATGATGGTTTTGACTCACTGCCACAAAATGTCAATGTATCAGTAAGACTTACATGGTGAAAGCAGGCTGCAACAGTTGAAAACAAAACTCATCTTTTCATGACCACCGTCTTTTTAGGGCTGCAACTAACCATTATTTTCATTGTCGATTAATCTGTTGATCATTTTCCTCGATCAATCGATTAGTTGTTTGATACATAAATTGTCATAAAATGGTGAAAACTGTTGATCAGTGTCTCGCGCATTCCAAGATGACGTCCTCAAATGTCTTCTTTGGCCTGCAACCAGAGATATTCAGTTTACTGTCAGAGAGTAAAGGAACCACAAAATATTCATCTTTAACAAGCTGAAATATCAAAATAGTTACCAATTTAATTGGCAGTCGATTAATCATTGCAGCTCTACTGTCTTTTAACTGATTTAAATGAGGATACTCATGGAAGATCATCAGAATTTCTTGTGACTTGCTTGACCTGAGCAATGACTTGACTTGCTTGATAATCATCACAGTGACTTGGGGACTTATAATAACTTGGTTAAGACTTGAGTCTTGCTTG
>JAJHUR010112520.1:3758-17328 GCA_027495735.1 Lutjanus campechanus | reverse complement strand
TGATCATCTTTAAATAGTATGGCAAATTTCGCAGACATATGTAAGTCCAATGTATAAAGATTTTTCTTTGGTCTTGTTCAAATAGTGTCTGAACAACTGAGAGAAGTGTGAAAAATGTTGCAGCTGTCCCCAGTCTTCCCTATTTTATGTATTTTCATGCAAGATAGCGCTTTTATCGCCATTTATGTACATGTCTGCAGAGCTGAAACGCCACAAGGCTCCATTACAAGTGAGGTAAGGTTGGCAAAATGCAAGGGTCCAAAAAATAACCCCACTGTTAATAACATAAATTTAAAAAAGATAACATTTGAGGAATTCCCCCCTTTTTTTACTGTTTGTATGCAAAGGTAAACACTTTAGGTGTTGAAAGTCACCTGCCCTGGTGTGTCAGCTTTGTTTCGGCGTCAGTTGACGTTGTTTTTACTGATGTTGTGAAGCCACGCAGGGGAGAGGCTGATGAATGAGAGGCTGGCCCGGTCCGTCCCATCCTGTCCCTGGGGCGTTTCCAGTCAGCCCTGGGGGAGGGAGCGGAGGATACCACCACTGCCTCCGCAATTTCATCTCATTCAAGACAAAACAAATGTTGGCTTACAAGAAAACACCTCTTCCTCTTTCTCGGTTTTATAGCTCATCTAAACGCACGTCAGAGATTGAGACTGTATACACTGTGAGGAATGTAGGTAAACAGGTGATCCTTATCCATAAATCAGGGGTGGTTAACCAATATGATGACGCACATCCTGGAAACAATCCAGACTGATCCGCAGCCTCTTAATATATGAGCTAAACCAGAGAGGGAGCATTTCATTTGAATTTCAAATTTAATAAAACAGCACGATTTAATCCATTTCCTTCATTTGTTTGGTATTAACTGCTTCCCATACCCTTTCTTCATCTCTCTTGCTCTTTGATCAGCCTGAATGAAGTCTGCCGGACACACAAAGACGGAAAAGTTAATCACATTCTTCATCCACTCAACACCACCCCAACCACCACCACCACACACATACACCAACCAAGCATTTACACAGAGTGATTGATAGTGCACAAGATTAATTTAGGTGATGCTATGCAAAGACAAACAGTTCTCTCCATCAGAGAGCTCATAATTCACACCATATGTTCTTTAAAAAAAAATTCTCAAAATGTATAATGTATGTATCTTGTACATCATTCTACATTATTTTTAGTGGCTAATTTTAGTCTAGCAAATCTGAGCATATGTGCTCTCAGTTATTTATGTTGGTGGAATGCAAGCAAATTGGTTTGATTAAACTACCTTTTTGACCCTTCATTGAACCTTACTTACTGTTGTTACGCCTGTCAAACTTTCCATTCTCGCACTGCATGTGTTGTTCACAGTGATAATGGTGGCAGATTTAATATCAAAATCAGGAGTAACTGTTGAAGCATGAGGTCTTTGATTCAACAGAGAAGTAAACAAAAGCAGCTTCTCATCTTGTATTTTGACTTTATTATGACTTTATAAGACTTTGAATAACAAAATTAATTTTGAAAGAATATTTTGTTTTTGAATATTGCATTTTTCCACTTGCATTCTGTATTATTATATTACATATTATCTGAAAACAGCATATCTGCATTTTGTAGGTGTCAGTGTAACATGTACGTTTATGGCAGTGATTTTGGGGGTAAAGTAATCAGCCTAAAAAGGAATAAAAATGATTACATTACAACCTTTAGCTATCAAACAGTTTCCAGACAGTTGCAAAACGTTAAACCAACTCAACTGTACTGCAGCTGTAGTTGCTGCTCTGGGGCTTTGTGTGGAGCCCACTGTTGTTATTGCTGTTGTTATTTGAGTTAGGAGAGTTTGAAAAGTCAGTTATGAGAATTCCTTATGTCGAAATCATATTAAAATGAGGTCTAAGAAACTGTTTGGATGGCACACTAATACATGTGTACTTACCAGTGGATGGGACACAATCACAGGGTCCCACACTGCTGGCCCCTGTTTCCCCCCCCCACAGCCTGAGGCATGGTCGCATGCACAGGTGGAGTTTACAGTAGGCCATCTTGCCATCCTCACGAGCCACCCAAACAGCTGTCCCTCTTTTAGATGCATTCTTTTCCCACACTGAAAGTGTGTTGTGTGTGTGTGTGTCTGTGTGTGTTTGTGTGTGCTTTAAAGGCCTCCCAATGAAACCCTGTCTGAGCCCCAACCTGTTCCTTTGGCGATAATAATGACCACATTATCACGCGCCATCGAACGTCAACAAAACAAGATTGTCGTGTGCTTTCCATGCACTTTGTGGGCACTGAGACAGAAAAAGCAGAGAGAAAAGAGTGAAATAAAGATCTGGCACTTCTTGGGGAGAGGGATGGGTGAAGTATTTTATTTCTCCTTGGTGTTTTCCTCAACTCCTCTTTTGTTGGTGGAGTATAGTCACGGTGATCCAGAGGGCAGGGCGGCCATCTTGGTCAGCTGCCCTGCTGAGACAATTAGCAGGAGAATCAGAGAGTCAAAAGACAAGCTGCTAAACATGACACAAAAAATATTCATCACAACCAGGGGGTAGGCCAATCAATTTGTGTAAAAGAAAGAGAAAAAAGCAAATAGGCTGCAGATTCTGCGCAGTCCTGTGGTGCATTTGTGACAATTATGTAGCTGCTTGGTGTGAAGATTCAAACCTCATTTCATTGGTGCTAAAACTTCAAAAGTGAACTGAATCATTCCTTCTGTCTCCGTAGCTTCACTGACTTCTTATTTCTCTTTTCAGTTTTTATTCTATTATTTAATGAATATTGTGAGACCTCAAAAGCTATGATCTTTTCCTCCCTTATTTGTGGTTTCTAAAAACTTTGGTGATCTCAGAATCTATTTTGTAAGTATGAATTGTTAATCCACTGTAGATTTGAAAGGAGACCTAAAATGTTGTTAAAATGCTTTTGTTGCTGACCCCGCACAGTGACTATAAAGATACCTCACACAACCCCACTTCAAAAAATCTAAACTTTCCTTTTAAATTCAGTAATCTTGTACGTCCAAAACTGTTACTTTTCAGGAAGTGAAGAAAATCGTTGGTTGCTAATTTTGATACTTTTCATTGATTAAATATTTGTAAGACCCACAGATGAACATAAAGGTTGACCAATAGCGTTGATTTATGACATATGGAGGTACAAGGTTTCCACCCATCAGGGACATTATTATGTGTGGTTTGTTTTTAAGAATGGCAGGGAGAAGTCCATGGCAAAGTAATTTATTAGCGTCAAATTATCAAACTAAATACAGTTTTTCCCACTAACAGTATTAAGCTGCTTTTGTTGACTGGCACAAAATTTTTGATCATAAAATCATAAAATATATCATATAAAATATCCTGAGTATAAAAAGCACCAGAGGAAAATGTTTGTTGTGTCTTTTCTTTAGCCATACATCTCTTTCCACAGAGGAGCATCTCTGACTGACTGACATGAATTTGTCTTTTGATGCCCTTTAAACTCACTAAAACAAACTGAGAGGGAAGAAGTCATCCAGGTGAGCCGTGTGCCAGGATGTGCCTGGAGCAGCTCCTCCTTGGCTTCCTGTAATTACTGCGTGGAGAGGGCATGTCCGCCGTCTGTCAGCACGGGGCTGACGGACGAGTGTGGCAGCAGAGCGGGGAAAACGTGTTCGGGTTGCTGTGATGAAAACTAACATGTAACCAATTTACCTTTTCAACTGCACTTACAAGAATCAGCAAAATAAGCACTGAAACCTTCTTTTTCTCTTTTTTATTTGCATTTTAAGAAATTGTAAAACATAATACTACTAATGGTAGGAAAGAGTAAAACCTTTGTATACAAATAGTGAGAAATGTAAAAAGTTTTATATGATTTGAAATTGTAGATAATACTGGTTTGTAATGGTGGTGGTATGCATGTATGTGAAGGTTAGGTAAAGTATAGCTCTTTCAGTCTTATAGCAACAGATGTATAAAGGGACAGAGGGAAAAAAAGGATATTAAATAAGGAAAAAAACAAATAAAATAAAGATACTGCCAAGGCTAATACAAATGTGGGAACAAGGCACATCAATATTTATAGTAAAGTATAAACTTAAGTATAAAATGTGTTTTTAAAAAAAGAAATGTAGAACAATGAAAAGTCAATAAAATAGGTTTAAACTACGTAAAACAGCACAAAAAATCTTTTAAAAAGCAGAGCAAACAGAGTAAAGCAGTAGCCGACAGTCCATGATGGGTGGCCTCAGATACCAGAGTTGGCTGAGAAAACGTGTTTACAATATGTTCTCAACATAGAACCCGGGAAGAGCGGTTGCCTTGTAGCAGCTAATGGGAATTCCAATAAACAATAAACAATCACACAAACTCACTTTCTTTGTCTCTCTACATCTCTGTTGCTATATACATCTTGTGCACATTGTCTTGCAAGTTCAAACACAAACGCAATAGTGGAGGAAGTACTCAGATCCTTTACTTAAGTAAAAGTAAATATCACACTGTAAAAAATACCTGGATGCAAATAAAAGTTTTGCAATGATAATGTTACTAAAGTAAAATTATATCAATATAATCAAGAAATGTGCTTTAAGTATTAAAAGTACAAAATGCAAAAATTATATTATTATATTACACTATTGGATTATTATTACTCATGCATTAATATGACAGCAGAATTTTACCGTTGTAGTTGGTTGAGGTGGAGCTCATTTTTAACTATTTTGTATAGGAGTGCAACTATTGATTTAGATGGATGAATATGATTATTTTCACCATTAATTATGTAATTGTTTGGTTTGAAAAAATGTTGAAAATAGTGAGACATGTCATCTCATTATATGAAGGACTTGATGCAAGTAATTTCTTTATTGTAAAGTGCTTGGAGCTGAATCTCTTGTATGAAAGGTACTATACAAATTAATTTTCTTCTTATTAGTTTTATTTCACCTGTACTTGCGCAAAATATATTGTCAGTTACTTTGTGCAAAAATCTAAATTTGTGAAAGTAAATAGTAACTATAGCTGTTAGATAGATGGAGTGGAATAAGAAGTACAATATCTCCCTCTGAAATGCAGTGGAGCAGAAGTAAAAAGTGGCACAAAAAAGACTCAAGTAAAGTACAAGTATCTCAAGATTGTACTTAAGTGTATTACTTGATTAAAAGTACTTAGTTACACAGGAAACAGTTACACAAAGTACAACAAATTGGTATGTTCTCTTTAGCTGTGGCATACAACTACATAATTTCCAGTCAGGAGCAATTTCACCGATCTATTTGTCTCTCTCTCACACACATTGAGGGGTCAGAGAGGGCATCTCTCTCATCAGTGTATCTATGCAGCAGACTGAGGGAATCCTGGCCAATGTAATTACACTGTTGAAGCACTTCATTCACATTCATGTATACAGCACATCTACATACAGTCATTCATGAAATGAGGGGATGGATTCATGGCCGAGGAGAGAAGAGGCACAAGTTTGGGCTGAAGGTGAATTGAAATTGCACTTTATGAGTAGCATCTCTGTCTTTTGTTCCACACACACACACACACACACACACACACACACACACACACTTAGGTTAGGGTTGATGGATGCCTGGGGTTTGTTAAGTCATACATCACAGAGGTCATTTAACCTGCCAACACATCTGCTGTCTCTGCCCTCAGAAAGAGAGGAAGAGGTGGAGAGAGAGGAAAGATTTATAAAGGCGAGGGGGGGAATTATGCAGGCTGAGAGAGAATGAGACTGTGATTAGTAACTGCAGTGGATGAAAAGCTCTAATTCTGTCTCTCCCTCCCTCACACACACACACACACACACACACACACACACACATACACAGCGCAAAGTGGTATCTTTTTAACAAGCGTCTTTGCCGAAGCTGCTTGCGTTATGAGTTTCTCCGCTCCTCCATCAACTTTTGTCGCGTCACTCTTAACAACTGACAATAAAGTTGCAGATTTATGCCAAGCTGCCCCTCTGCGCGCCAAGATATTAATGAGATGCATCTGAAGGAGGAGCGCTCATTGATTTCTTCAAATGCTGTTGATGTTTGTGAGGTGGCTTTATCTCAGACGTTCTAAAGGAGTGCATGTGTGTTGAGTGAAGATCAATACCTTTTATCCGCTCATGCTGCACCATGTTGACTTACCATAGTCAGTGTGTTATCTTCTCTTTTACTACACTTGCAGCTGCCACAAGGTCTCCTTCGAAATGAGGAATATTCTACTTTTCTTCATGGATTAGATGCTAGCAGAAAGAGAGAACATGAGAAAAGAAAATAAGCTTTGTTATCTCGAGATAACAAAATAATGAACTCTCATCATCTCATCATATCATATGTGATATGCTAAGATGTCTTTGGTGACTTCCTTGAGTCTTGTCATCACGTCAGGTTGCCAGGCAACCAGAAGAAACACCAGGAAGTCACTGCTCTCTGTGAAGAAATAGAGGCCCATTCCGGTATGCCAGCCTGCTCTCTCTCTCAACTCATCACATACTGACGATATGTCACCGCCCCTCAGCAAGTCATACAGACGTGGACAGGAACCGTTAGCAGCTAAAACTGATGCACAAGGCTTTTAAAATTACTTCAGCGTAAACCCAGCCACCCTGGGTTGTTGACATAGTATGAAGAAGGAGAAAGTCCACACATGGAGGTGGAGGTGTGCTGGATGGACGGCTCAAACAAACTCAGGACTTTCACCATAGACACCGGGGTTCATGTCCCATGTGAAACCATAACATAATATTAAAAGTTGTAAGGCACTTAATATTATGTTATATGATGTATTTGACAAGTTGAGATGAGAACACTTTGGCTGTTTCTTTGTATATGGCAAGACAAAAATCCGTAGCAAGGTTTGTTGTAGGCAACTGGACTTCATAGAGTTCTTGAAGACGTTTCGCCTCTCATCCAAGAGGCGAAGAAGCATCTTTTGTAACATTGTCTTTCCTGCTTCCCATCCAGCAACTCCTGGTCCTTTTATCAGTCGAGAAGAGAGAGAACGAGTAAGACCCGCTGTTATGTGACTAAATCCCAGTACAAAAATTTGCTGACATTGCAGCCTCAGCGGCTAATGTTAGCTTTTGGTGAGAGAAAGTCATGATGTCTTATTACTTTAACAGTTTTATGATCAAGGGCCATTGTCTTGACTTTTAAATTGACAAACATCATGTGAGTAAGTCATGGCACAAGATCTCTCACCATGGGCTTCAGTTAATATTTTTTCTTAAGTATGGTCCCAGCTCCGGTTCCAGTTTTTATGATAATCTAAACGAACCAGCTGCTAGCCTCAAGCTACACTTAACAGACAAATATGAAAGTGATATCAAACTTCTCATTTAACTCTTGGCAAGAATGGGTTTAAACATTAATGTGGTACATTATAGTACATTTAGTTAGCTTTCCAAGGTTACTGGTGAGAAAAATCACAATGCTACGGACTAAATTAACAATAACTAATAGATAATGAATGGTTATAAAATGAGGCAATACTTGTTTCCTTTAGTCACAATGAACATCTTACTTTCACTTCAGTTTTTCTTTTTTTTCCTCCATGAGTTCTCCCATAGAACACATTTGAACAGAGGAACCAGCAGCACTTTTTTTACGTAAAATGTGGTGACTGTTGTAGGGGTTAACATGACAAATAGGAGCGGATGTGGCATTTAAAGTCTTTCATTATGGTCTATTTGACGCAGCTGGCTCTGAGACAAATTCAGACACATCCAACACACACACACACACACACACATCACCATTTCTGAATTACACACACTCCGATAGCGCCGTGTTGGGCACACCAGGGAAGAAGGGTGATGAGAGGCAGAGAGGAAGAAGATGAGGAGCGAGGGATGAAGACGTAAGAACAGAGAGGCTGGTGATTCCACACATGTCACACATGTTTTGATTTCTCTAATCTCTTTTAAAGCTCCTGTAAGATTTTTTTTTTCTCAACTGGAGCTGGTGCTGTTCTTCAGCATCAACCGGTGGAGAGCGCTCAGATAAACCTCACTTCTCTCACTCTCACATACACAAACTTACTCTCATTCTCTCCTTGATTAAATCCTCCTCCGACTGTGATCTTTCTTCTCTTCACCAATAACACTGTTCATCCCTCTTTCTGCTCACCACCAACACACACACACTTCTCAGACAAGGAGATTAATTTACTCTCGTTCATTTTTCAAGTTCTGCGTCTTGTCTGTGTTTAATGTGTGGCCGAATGTGTGTGTGTCCGTTGATTGATGCGTAGAAGCCCGGGAGCATAATCATACACTTCCAGACGTCATTTTTCACTTTCAGTCCTGATGGATGAACTTGATGCATCTGATCACTGCTACCTCAGCGTGGGGGGTCTAGGTCATCTTCGAGGTGTGTGTGTGTGTGTGTATCTGTGTCTTACTGGCCAGCTGTCCATCTGTCTGTCTGAGGAGGCTAGTGATTGAGTGGACTCCCCCATCCCCACCAGAGGGCCTGTTTGTGGGGTCTCTTCTCCTGTTGCTACCCCGAGTGAGACAACAAGCCATGGCAGCCAACTGTGTGTGGCTTTAAGTGTGTATTTGTGTGTCTAAAAGTAATTTAAAAGGGAAATTCTATCATTTGCCAGCCAAGGCTTTATTTTCATATTTTTGTTTATAATGACTATAGACCTTATTCAGCAGGAACAGTAGGTCACATAATAACGCTAAAATGTCATCTTGTTGTGTTGCTGTGTAAAGTGCAGCGTTCTGAGCCAGCACCTGTCACTGTGCAGACCAATCAATTAGCCAAATAAATATATTTGCCCAACCCTATGGCAATTGTAGAGAGCTCGTCCATCCATTGAGTGAATATGTACAGGTTGGTCAGTCTGGTTCCATCGATTAATGTGAACTTTTTCAACTAACACTTGCGGTGAGAGAGTGAGAGTGAGTGAGTAGACATACTCAGAGAAACTGAAATTTTCTTCAGCCATTGTTAAGAAACAAGCCAACAAAACTTGCTAGCTAGTGTTAGCTAACATATTTAGGGGATAGTTTTGCCTCCAACCAAGCTCCTCCCACAACAAAGTCATAAAACACCAAATCTGCGGCCGCAAGCCAGTTTGTTTTTTTGTTCACTGTGCTTGAACATGTGATCGTGGCGTTACAGAAGAAAACATACAACAGATGGCCTGAAATAATGATGCCACTTCATATGGTGTCATCATTGTTTTATAGTTGTGTGTAAAAACAGCTGTTTTCTTATTTTCTTGGGCATTTTTGTCATATAATTGCTGAATCATATATATTCTGATATTGTCCCATGTCAAGTCTCTGTTTGATCATGTGATGATTCTGGCCATCAGAGTGTTATCTATGGTTCTGATAGATTTCTCTTTGACCTCTATACTTTTCCTATACAACAGCTCAGTAACTTGTAAAATACCATACATTGTTGGTAAATTATATATATGTCTAATGGGTGTGTGTGCTTCATAATAACTAGTGTGCACTATAGGGCCCGTTATAACCACCTTACACCACTGGCGCCGACCATTGTTTACAGTCCAATTAGTAACTTGGGACGCAAGAATTAAGTTGGCAGCTAATCTCTTTAAACATATATCTGCATATGAATGCAGATATATTTTTAAAAACCAAATAAAAAAATAAAATCATCAACAGACAACAGCCGATGGATTCCAACACATTTACGTCTATGCACCTAGAGCCAAAGTCAATATTACTACAACAGAAATCAGAACATTTCTAATACCAAAATCTTGTCCCTCGCCCACAGATTCTGCATTCATATGTGTTTATAGACGTTAGTGGTTCAGTGCATATAGTGCACTATATAATAACATACAGTTTATATAGATATACATAGAATAGAATACTGTGTATACATCTGAGACCCTGTGCAATTTTTCAGTGGTAAAGAGCCTTTTAGCCTTTTAATTTAACCTTTTCTATTCAGTTATGTGTGCTTACTTTTTTGTGTGTTGTCTGTGAAAACGGTTACCATGACTTATTCTACATGAAGCAAAGCACTTTTTAGCACAAACCCATGCAATAACACCCAGCCATGCACATACATATGCATGCAGATAGATACATACAACCACACACACACACACACACACACACACACACACACTATTCATACTATGTTCCTGGTTAACTAGTGCTCCTCCCACTCATTGCGCTTCACCTCGCCACAATGCCTGCCATAAAATTCGGGGGCTGAGGGAGCAGAAGAAGAGAGGGGGTTAAGAAAAGCTCTGAGAGATGGCTTGATGTTAAATTGACTGGAAAAAAGCTGCTTGCTTTTTCATGCTAATTGCCGTGCAACAAATTGTTAATTTATTCCACAAAGGAAATGCAAAACACCCCCAGATTTGGCTGAAAATGTCTGCACTTTATAAAGTGAGCTTAAATCGAACGCATCATCTTTGCATGACACTCTCTCACACACAAAATCCTGCTCTATGTGGTCATCAATCAGAGTAGGGTGGACGGAGGCGCGAAACAGATTAGAGAGAAGAATGCAGGTCAATACACATCCTCTACTCTCTTCTTTCTCACACACACACACTCTTACACACATTCCTATGCACTTTCTCGGACCAGGTTCAGGTGGTTTTGAGGTGATTTCATGGTTGCTGTTTTATTGATGGTTCCCGTCAAACATGAAACGCTTCTTTTCCCACCTAACCACACACACATGCACTGCCTCTGGGCTGTCATTCAGGACATACACAGACAGCCAGAAACAAGGGGCTGGCGTCAGCTCTACCAGGCCCTCAAGTCATGTCAGGTCCTGCACTGAACTACACACATTTACACACTTATCTTGGATCTTTATGGTGTGCTGCACCCTCCACTTAGCACTGCTGTAAAGGTCTTCCTGAACTCATGCGAGAGTGCCATCTTCAAAGAGGTGCATGCACGCACACACAAACACGCACTGGAGAGCCACACAGACTTCTAAGCGGACTTAATCATTTCACATTTGGCTTCAAAGAGACTGTTTAAACACATGCTTGCTCACTGTCTGAAAGCACAGCATGGGTCCCGTCCTCTTTAATAGTCTTTCAGTTCAGCTTAATTCTGCGTCTTTGAGTTCAGCTGCATTTGGGTTGTGAAATGGTAACGGTGAAACAACTGAGATAATGGGGAGCACATTTCCTTTTCAATGCATTTCTCAAAAACTGGTGTGCGCACCCGCCGCGCGTAAACAAAGAGGGAAGGTTTCAGTGTCTTGAACTATAAAATGCATCTTTTTATTCTCGCAAAATACAGCTAACTGGTTGGAATTTGTCTTTGCAACTTCTAATTTGAATCTTTTCAAAGTGTTAATATGCATTTTACTGCCTTGTTTGCCAACAGCAAAACCAAAATCATTATAAAATTCCAGCTGCATTTAAAACTTGAAGCTTATGGTGTCACAGTTCAACAACACAGTTCAGTCCCAGTTCAAGGTTTTGCTCCCTCTCACATAATGATGTTACATCTTAGAGCATCTCATCTCCTGTCCTCAGGAGCTGTTTGTCTTGACCTTTGAACCTCTGGCATCATATACCTCTGAAGGCTGACCGCAAGTTGACTTTTCACTTGTCCTGGTGCATCAGCACTGGTGAATTCAGAGGACGAGCAGACAAGTGACTCTTGGACGCGCCTATAGATAAAATATGATGAAGTGACCTCTACGGTGGCCCAGTGTCCAGCTAATGTGATGAAGTGCCATCTAGTGCACCCTTCCAGTGGAGAAAATGAGAAAGATTTCCCTGTTAAGTGCCCACTCAGTGGAGAAAATATAATAAATCACCCTTTAGTGTGCCCTTCCAGTGGAGAAAACCTGATGCACTCTAGGGTGCCATTTAACACTTCAGATTAACACATGATTTATGGGGTCACAGTTCAGCTCAAAGTTCAGTCTCAGTTCAAGGTTTTGCTTCTATCTCTCCCATAATGATGTTACATCTCATCTCCTGTCCTCAGGAGCTGGTTGTCATGACCTTTGAACCTCTTTGAACCTCTGGGGTCGTATACCTTTGGAGTCTGACCGCAGGTTGACTTTTCCTTACTTTTGGTGTACATTTCTCTGTTGGACTCACCTTCCTGGAGCCCCCAGGTTTGAAGAAAAAACGACACAGCAAAAGTGCCCTCTTGGATACCCTGTGGTAGATAAAACATGATAACATGACCTCTACAGTGACCTCAAAAATGTAAATGTAATGTAATGTAAATGTGATGAAGTGCCCTCTAAGGTGTCCCTCCAGTGGAGAAAACATGATGAAGTGTCCTCAAGCGTGACGTTTGGTAGATTGAATGCAATTAAGTGCCCACAAGCATGACCTTCCAGTGGCAAAAATGTGATGTGAGGCCCTTTAAGGTGCTCTGCTTGGAGAAAGGGATACAGTAGCCACAAGGGTGCCCTTCCAGTGGAGAAAACAGGATAATGTGTCCTATAAGATGCCCTTTCAGTGGAGAAAATGTGATGCCAGGCTTTATAGGATGCCCCTCCCACGAAGAAAACATGATAAAGTGCCCAATAAGCTGCCCTTTCAGTGGAGAAAAAAATGTGATGAAGTGCACAAATGGATGCCCTTAAACACACATGTTCAAAAAACATAATAATTTATAATAATGCACGTGCACGCTGCGGGACAGAGAAATGGAGATAAGCCTACAGTAGTCTGAGAGCATGTAGTAAATACCTGCAGTTGTCGCCAACATAGGCATTCTGCACATTCTGGTCATTCAGGCTAAGTCTTTGAAGGGCGTCTTCTGAGTTGTAGGACTTGTAATTATGTTCAGCTCTCAGTCTCATTGTTGGAACAAAGAGATGTTGACAGAGCAGTGAACACTGTAAGTATTTGAAGTCCTTTGTGTTTGCATGCACACGCGTGAAAAGCAGAGATTCAACATTTAAGTGACCTGTGTATGTCATTCAAAGACTCTATCTGATGGTAGTCAATATTACACAATTGCTTCTAACTAACTGTATATGTGTGTACTGTAGGCTACTGGCACACCCTTAGTATAAAATATTGCATTGTCACTTGGGAAGAATCAAAGCATTACCTTAAATTGTTTGTGTAGACCAATAGTTTAAAACCCAAAGATATTGAGTATCTATTAATCAACCACAAATTGAATTCAGCATGCACTGTTTATTACACAGAAAACCCATGTTGTTACCCTCTAAAGATGTTAACTAGGCAGCTCCAACCAGAAGTTAGCTGTCTTCTAAATCAGTGTGAAAAATAATAATCTCATCAAATGTAGCAATGAAAAGTAAGTGAGCACAAGACTGCTGTCCTGTTTATCTAGATTCTCAGTCTGTGATATGTGCACCACTGACAGTACTCAAGCTCCCTCTAGTGGCACACTGAAGAATCTCTGAAATAAAAAAAACGAAATAAATTAATTTAAAAACATATCAAAACAATCAAAACTCTACAAAATTTAAAATGCAGACACTTAAACTGTGAGATCACTGAAATGTTATTTAACCTTCCTCTCGTGTTAGGGTCGGCACCGACCCGTTTTCAGGTTTTAAATGCATAAAAGTACTACATAAATTTGTTTATTGCATCAAGACTTTTTGACTTTGTCAGGAACTTCC
>JAJHUR010112515.1:0-29945 GCA_027495735.1 Lutjanus campechanus | reverse complement strand
ATAGTTTCAGTATGTTTTTAGTTTCCTAACAAAAGTGGAAGTCCTGAACTTTCATCTCCACATCCTTTCATCTCGCTCCATAATCTAAGATGCACCAACAGTACAGATGAATTCTTAGTATTCGCGCTCACATCATCTCAAATACCATTATACAAACATGGAACATGCATTATTTGAAGGCTTCTGCATGATCCTCTGTGATTTGTGCTCCACATACCAGCAATTTGTGGGTGAATCTGTTTCAACCGGGGCCCCGCAGGACAAAATCACTCATGTTTTAATGAAGCTGGGCCCCAGAATGGGCTTGTATTGATTTAATTTGGCTACTAAAAAATACAGAAAGTTCACTTCCTCGGAGTTGCAACCTAAATTTACTACTCATTCACAACTCCGTTTTTTTTTCCACTGCCACTGTCTTTGCCTCCCGCACTCTTATCTCCCCGCTCCCTAATCGTCACTGGCGGTGCTTTGCTCCTGTTCTAGGTGGAGGTAACTGGGGCAGCTGGAACCACTGGAGTCTCTGCAGCAAGACATGTGACTCAGGCTGGCAGCGTCGCTTCAGGATGTGTGAGGGCACCGGAATACAGGGCTACCCCTGCGATGGCTCAGGGGAGGAGGTCCGGTCCTGTAATGAGAAGAAATGCCCCGGTCAGTGTTTCTGTCAATGTGTGTGTAGCTGAGAAAAAGATTGAAAACTACACTGCCCTACAAAGTTGGGAAGAAGGGGTTTAGTTTTTAAGCTTACTGGGTAAACTGTAGGTGATGTATAGGATGTAATTACTACTTTTATGTATTTTTTCTACTTATAATTTTACTGCAAAAGCATATTCTTTCACTTTTTCATTCTATGTTTAAATTAAAAATTAATAAATTAATAGAAATTAAGGTAATAAAGTAAATTACACATTAGCACGTTTAAATAAGTGATTTAAAAGCAACTTCACTTGTCAAAAACTGACCTGAAAGTTATTACTACTTGGCTAACCTAACGTTAGGCTAGTTAGCTTTTTAGGAAGACTAGTATAGCAGTTTTTATACATCCATGACCAGATTTAGCATCTGCCTAATGTATGTGACATAACAAACTAATTTTCCAAGATGTTAGTGTCCCAAAAACTTAGATATTTATCAATTTATTTAACAGTTAGGGAGCCTCAGTCAAGGCTAGTTGTGGCTATCTCTAGCTAGCTTTAGCAGGATTTGGATGTCTTCCTTTAGCTAGCTGTGTAGTTGGCTGTTTTGTTTGATGTTTAACTCTGTTCTTAACTACACTTTTTCCTGTTCTCTTTGGAATTATACATTATAAAATATGTTATGTTACACCTTAGTATGTTTAAATAAGTGATTTAAAAGTAACTACAAGAATCAAAAACTGATCTAGCAGTTACTGCTACTTGGCTAAGCTAACGTTAGGCTTAGCTTTTTACAAATGCTAGTTTAGCTGTTTTTATTCTTCCATGACTGGATTTAGCTTCTGTCTTAATTATGTGGGATAACAAAAGTCATTTTCCAAGACATTAGTTCCCCAAAATTCATATATTTACAACAGTTACTGTAAGAGCTTTCAGTCAAGGCTCATTTTGGCTATCTTTAGCTAGCTTTAGCAGAATTTTAGTGTAATGTGCTGTCTTCTTAGAATTATGCATTGGCATAAAAGATTATGAAAGAATAGTAAGATTTTGATCTCAACTAAAGTTTCACTAAACATGTAGTTACTGTATTTTGAGTTTGTAGGGCAGTACAGTATATACTTATGTAAACTCATGCTTGAAAAGACTGTATAAACACTTTATGCCTCAGACTTTTTTTTTCTGTATGGCTGCATTTCTCTCCTAGTGGATCCCTGACAGAGACAAAAGAGTGTGTGTATCTGTGTGTGTGTGCCCAATCTGCATATGCACAGTATTTGTCAGGCAGATTGGAAGTGATTCCCGGTGGTTCGCACCACAGCCAAAGGCTTCTATCGCAATTTTAGAACTGCACTCGTCTCATCTTTATCTGTCTCTTGTCGGTCTTCCTGTCAATTCACATACCCATCCATCTTTACCTCTTCATTGATTTTGCACGTCCTTGCCTTGTGCGTTCCTTTTATCCTCTGTTTACCGGAGAGATACTCTGATTTCTCCTTATATCTCTCAGCTTTAACATTGTTTTTTATCACAATTATGTCACCCGCTTGCTTTGACTCTTTCTTTGCTTCTCTGCCATGTTCAATGTCAGTGTCAGCCACTGAAGGAAACAGTGCGCTTTAATAAGCACGCCTCTCCGCAGCTGTGAATATGCAAGCGTATTTTCTGCACAAACCTGATTGCCATATGCGTACGTGCATGCGCCGAGCTCTGACAAGCTACAAACGATAAACTTTAGAGTGCAGCCTTCACCATGACCCCTTTGTTTTGAGTAGCTCTCAAGCCTCTTTCACACAAGACGAGGATCTTGTCTGTTGGCATTGCAGGGGAACATCATATCACATTTTCTCTCTGTCTGTGTGTCTCTCTCCTCTCCCCGCTCTCCGTCCCTCTTCATCTCTCTGCCTCGCCTCTGCCAACACTCGTCTGCCCCCTCGGAATATCTTCAGAGCACTCTCCCCCGTTTTTTCATCAGGGTTATGAAAGGGAGGGAGGGGGGGAAAACAGATGAATAAAGAGAGAGAGTAAGATGAAGAGGGAATGAGATACTGTACTGAGGCAGTGACACTGACAGAGAGCACTGAGCAATGTACAAGGGAATAAGATTGGGAGCTGCTGCAGGAGAACATTGATTTGTATCTTGTTTTTTGTGCTTTTCTGCTCCCTCTTTTTTTTTCGCTGGCTATGTATGCGTCTGTGGGAGTGTGTGCGTGGTGATTTTTCTTCTTTCTGTGCGCTTGCGAGACTGCGCTTCATTCCACTTTTTCTGTGTATTTCTCACCTACTTCTTACAGCTCCTCATGAGATATGTAAAGACGAGCATCTTCTCGCTATGTCATGGAAAAGAGCCTCAGCTGGAGAGACTGTCTACAACAAGTGTCCAACTAACGCCACTGGTCAGTCACGTATTTCAGTATATTGCAGCCACTGCTTGAATTTGGTCTGGAGTTTTTTAGTGTTAATCAGTGGTGACACACACACAATACAACAGTGAGTCAAACTGTAGCCAGTTCATAAAAGAAACCTGGACAAGATACCGAGCAGTCGTGAGGTAGCATTAGAAAATGTCTAAAAAGCTAGCTAAAGAAGAATACGGAAACTCATACTTGATCAACTGAAAATGTATGTTAGCACTCAGTAGCATAGGCAGTGCTGGCTAATGTCAGAAAAAGAAACTCACAGTAACTCATTGCCTACATATCAACAAAAATCCGTTTAACAAGACAAAACATTTCCAACACAAGCAGCAGTTTGTTAGCATCATGAATGTACATTAGCACCCAGTAGTTAATGTTAAGCAGCAGCAACAGTGAGAGAAAAGACCTTTCAGAAACTCATACTTAGTCAACAGAAAATCCAAGAGAAGAAAAATGTCCAACAGGACTGATGCTAGTTTATCACTCCCATTAATATTTGCTAGCACCTGGCAGTTAGCATGAGCAGAGCTAGCTAAATTGAGAGAAAAACATCTACAGAAACTCATACTTGATTAACAGAAAATATACAGGAAGACAGGGGCAACAGTAGTATGTGAGCTCCGTGAACCTACGTTAGCACCTGGCAGTTAGAATCAGCCGAGCTAGCTAAAGGGAGAGAAAGAAAGACCCTATAGTGAAGTGCAGACATCTCAGTTTGTCCAGGAATGTCACAGTTTCAAACTGTGTGTCCCGAGTCCTGACAGAAATCTGTAAAACACTTAAATGTCACAGGTTTCAACATTCACCACTAAATTGGCCCAGTTTTTTTAAAACCAGAATTTAAATAATAATGCTAGCCTATGAATCATAGGAAAGCGTAACTGATACCATACTGACAGAACCTGTCAGTGTGGTAACAGTTAGCTGTCATATTAGAGAGTAGGTCTTTTCTAAAGAGCTCCAGGAGGCTTACGCTTTTCTTTGTAATGTACCTGGCAATGAAAATGGCTGGCTTCATGGTGTCCATGGTGTTGAAATTTGTGCTCGGTAGGTGTGCCAAGTGCTGCAATAAATGTCTCCCATCCTGATGAAACACCTATTGTGAGTGCGAAAGCGCATACATGTGCACATGCAGGAACATAAGAGTGCACTTACAGGTCCCGGTTTGAAAATATGGTCACCTTGCAATAGAAACTCATGCTTAATAAACAAAAACTCGATGAAGAGAAAGTCAATTCTCGTACTGCCTCTACGGTTTAACAGTTAAGCGGCCTACAGTGTACCAATAGCACAGCCATCATCTCATTTATGCCAAGGAAAACATTGTAAAATAGATTAAATTATAATAAGCATATCCTTGATTACAATGCTGTCTTTTTTTTTTTTTTTCAAAATTCAATCTGCTCCTATGTCAGGAACAAATAGCTACTCAGATTGATTTCAATGCTGAAATTAATGTCTAAGGCTCATCAAAGTTGTTGTCCCTAAATGTATTTAATTTTCAGCTTTGGTATGCAGGGATGGCATTTCCAACTCATGCGTTATCCAGCATTTACCTTTGATTAGCACAGCAGACATGTCCTGCTTGGATGCAGTGGATCCTTATTTATGTATTACTTATTACGGCAATGCTGCCTAAATTGCAGAGTTTCTCAAATAACTGGGTGGCAGACCTTTTCTTTTAACTTCCGAAAGCAGAAACAAGAACAAAATCATACTGTTTTCTTCAGAATTTAAGCCAAGAGCAGCTGCGGTTCAGAATTCCTTTAATGTAGACCTGCTTCTACATCATTCAAACTCTGGCATTGGCTCCGACATCAAAACATGTCTGCACAAATTCAGGTTGCCAGCCAGTAAAACATTATAGCTTAAAGAACATTACATCGAAGGTAAATCAATGTATTAAATTTAATTAACCGAGAAACTTTGCAGTTTATTTATGTCAATCTATTACTCATAAAAAGGCAGAGCCAGAGTTCAGTAAGTGCATATTTATTTGGCGAGAGAAAAGGTTTTGTCTTAGTAAAGTATTTTGGCAGCCTCCTCCGGTTATCTGCTGGCTGCCAGGTTAGAACAGCCAGCAGGTATGAGCTTCCAAACACTGGAGAAGTGCTACGAATAAAATATTCGACAGTTGTGTCTATCCTAAATAATATTGCACTCCAAGGTGGTTTCATTCTATGTATTAAAATTCATCAAGCAGATGTATTACCCCTGACCTTAACGTTGTGATAAATACCACAGAATCCAAGCAAGATATTGATGTATTTTTCTTTTTTAAATAAAGAATGAAAATCTTTTTTTCCGTTTCTGCATCATGTATATGTTACTTACACAGCAGCTGGCTCTTTGACTGTGAATGGACACCATATTAGCAGCGGTGGATTATTATGTCTTCTTGGGCAGGTTTCATTTCTAAATTTGATCATTTCTCTTTAAAGCCTGGGTCTTTAACAAAAAGTCTGCAACCCAGAGGGGTGGGAATCTCTTGGCAGCTCACAATTCGATTTGATTCTGATTCAGAATGCTGCAATTAAATTACATAATGATTATCAATGCGTCAGTTAGTTTAGTTTGACACAACTTGAGTTCTGTGTGGCTCTTGTCCAGGTCCCTTTTTCACTTCAGCTTCGGTTGGATTACATCCATCCGTGGTTGCTCACACTCAGCAATCCTCACCAGAAGCGTAGCTAATGCGATAGCATAAGTTATAACAGAACTGGAGGGTGTTTCTTCATCGAAAGATGAGCAAAGAACGACACTGAAGGCTTTCTCTTAATGGAAAAGATGTTTACGCACTTCTCAAGACCGTCTTCATGAAGAGTTTGAGCCGACTGGTTGAAGTTAGCCGGTATTAGACGTGATAGATGGATGGTTCATCCAATCACTGCCAAGTGTTTTTTAAAAGTGTGTGACCTTTTCAGAACCGTTAATAAGGATGATTTCCCAGATGGTTCTGTGCAACAAACCATCTGGCATGTCAGGTTAGAGAGAATCATGATGCATCTAAGAATCAATTTTTCCCCCACTGCTAGCGACCCTTAGGGGATTCTCAGAGTTACTGTAGGTGGTTAGCATATTGCACTTAAGCTGTTGACTTAGCAACAATGGGTACACATAAATGAGAGAAGACCAGGAAATATTCAATGCAAAATAAGTAGTAGGAGGTCCCTGCTCCATTTGACTATCAGCTAAGGTGTCCATGGCCTGGAAAATATTGAAGATTCCTGCTCTAATGTATTTGTCTCTCTTTGTCTCTTTCTAGGATCTGCTAGTCGTCGTTGCATGCTGGACAATAATGGAGTTGCTTTCTGGGGTCCTCCGAGCTTCGCCAGATGCGTCTCACTTGAATATAGATATTTACATTTATCTGTAAGTTTCCTTTCAACTAATAAGTTCTCCAAACTCAGAAACTGTTTCTACATTTTTATATCATCCTCAGCAAGAAGGAAAAAAATATGTTTATTCTTCCAGATTTCATCATTTTTAGCTAGTCAGCTGCAGCATCGCCCCTGTCATAACTCACCTTCATTAAACTCGTCTGTCTCATTAGTGAATTTATGAGAAAGTCTGAGAAAGGCTCCATCTGTTTTTAAAAGTTATTCGTTGCCTCACTTTCCACCTTTTCACCCATCGTGTACCTCTGTTCAACTTTCTCTTTTTTTTTCAAAAAGTTTACAAAATACAGGAGTGTCTTTACTCGAGGCTTGCCCGTATCTCTAATTAGCTTTTCCAGAGCTTGGCGCTCACACTTATCAATTAATGAACATAGCTAATGAATGTGTTCATCAGCCAGACTGTTTTCCTGCTCTGTGAACTTCAACCTTTTCCATCTCCTCGATGATGGCGGCAGGAGATGGGGGTCAGGGATTGTGCGTGACAAAGCTGATTGCACTGTTAGCTTCTGTTCCAACCTTTCATTAACACCAGGAGTCAATAATTAATTTTCTGTGATTGCTGTTATCTTCTGTTCTTCCAGGCTCCCTCTCCCTCTCTGTCTCCTCTCCTTGCATTTCACGTACACACACACACACACACACTCTCGCTTTGTGTATCTGCGTCTCTGAAGTGATGAGATCCAATTTCTGCTTGAGAGTGCTGCTAGGCCTCTTTGCTCGCCTATTTTAAGCTCAAGCACTAAAATCCAACCATGTACACATATACTCCTGTCTCGAAACGTCCCCCTCGGCTCACATCCAAAACATCCCTGTGATTTCTTCAGGGAAAAAAAAACCAAAACATGATCTTTGGTTTGTTTGGTCTTGCTGTTTCTGACATTTCTACCAGTTTCTCATTTTGAATAGGAACTACGCAGTAAGTTCCAGGGAGCATGCATTTCACCCATTCTTGAGAACTGGGACAAATTGTGTCAAGTGCCAAATGTTATGTCATGTTTATATCAAGACGCTAATTCTAATTCTAATGAAAATGTATGATTTTTGTGTATGACATATATGTAATTTATTAAATATCTTGGTCTACTTCAGTTTATTTTTATTTCTAAACTTGGTCTGTGCCAGAAAATCACCTTGTCCCAGACAAGAATTCACAACTTAAAACAATTTGAAAATGTGTTAAAATCTGAACTGAAATAGCTACTCACTACAGCTATGCTGTGAAATGACAAAAATGTAATATTTTGTCGACTACATTCTACATTCAATATGTGGTTTGTCCCAACTCTCAAGAATGAGTCATTTAATAAACTTGACTGTAACCAGCAGAGGCAGATCTGCCGACTTTGCTGAATCCCTGTCCCTTTCCACACGCCGCAGTTACGAGAGCATCTCGCGAAGGGTCAGAGGACCCTGGCCGGGGAGGGCATGTCTCAGATCGTAAGGAGTCTCCTGGAGCTCTTGCAGAGGAGGAGCTACTACAGTGGCGACCTTCTCTTTTCCACGGAGATTCTGCGAAATGTGACGGACACCTTCAAAAGAGCAACCTACATCCCAGCTCCCGACGACGTGCAGGTAAGTGGAGCCTTCTCGAGTCACAAACCGTACAAAGCATGCGGTCACAGACACACCCTCACACACTTGCAACGCCTGCAAATGTATTCAGTGTAGAAGCTCTACTTTCTACTGCACGGGGTGTGCATAACAATGAACTACAGCGACACAGTTGCCGTGGCCTCAAAGGGGATTTTTTAGCAGCGTTTTTCTCTTTTCACTGCCTGTAAGAGAGCAAAATGCTCCTGCCTCAGTCAGTCATTTGACAGACTTTATTTTATGTTTTACAATATGCTTATGTACAGAGGACTACTGTACTAGACTTGACAGAGAATAAACTGCAGTACTGCTGCAGTGCTAATAGCTGGTGGGTGCATGTTAGCAACATAAAATGGGGCAACAGACCTTTTTCACAGCATGAAATAGTACATAAACACAGGTGTCATCAGTAATACTAATTAAGATTCCGTTCCATTCAGGTCAAACAGTCAGGTGTCTACTATTTCATGTCAGTATGGCTATTGTGAAAATGTCTATGGCTAATACTTACTAGAGCCTGACTTATAATGGATTTTGAGCCATCTGACATTCTTTGTTTTTGTGCATTGTCCCTGAAATGTTGTTATCTAACACTTGTGACAAAAATATGCAGTGGAATCAGGATATTTTACAGTTTAACAATAAACCTAATTGTTAAAGATGACATCAGGGCACTGAAACACAACACACACTCACACTCACACAACGCCCTCTGAAGCTGAAAAAACTTCGACCCCCAGTTTAGGAGCCACTGTTCTAGACAGACTGGAAAACTGGGTGGGACTTTCTGCCACTGTGCATAACTGGCCTGAATCCTAAATTTATTTTTTTTTTAAATTTAGATAATTTATTTGATTAGCATTCAAAATCCACCCCCAACAGATACATAGAAGATTTGCCTCAGCAACAATTAGATGAGGGATGAAGCTAATCAAAAAGGTGTAGGCTGAAGCTCTTGCTTATTTTGCCTACCCTACTTAAAGGAAAGGGACTACTTTTTGTCTATAGGTAATTACAGATCTGAGTGGACAAAAATGACCTGTGGAGTTCCCCTGGGCTCTATTCTGGGGCCTCTTCTGTTTAATATCTACACGCTGCCACCAGCTCAGATTATGGAAAACAACAGAATATGTCACTTAAATTATGCAGACGACACACAAATTTGTTTTTACGTAAAGCACTTTGAATTGGCTTGTTGGTGAAATGTGGTACACAAATAAACTTGCCTTGTCTTGCCTTTTGACCAGAAATTCTTCCAGATAGTCAGCCACATGTTGGACATGGAAAATCTCGAGAAATGGGAGGACGCTCACCAGGTAAAGCCCTCTGTGTGTGTATGTGTGTTACAGTACTGTAAGTGTGCCTCTATACACCTATTTAGCATCACTGATGGTTGACAACTACTGTACTAAGTTTCTTAAGTACTTTATTGTGTGTGCAAACATAAATTTGTGTGTAAGGTGGGTGTGACCACATCCCACATTAACTTTTCATTAGAGTCATAAAAACACACCTGTTTACTAAACACCATGGCTACCTATTAATTATACTTGTTGTGTATGTGTGCGTGTGGGTGTGCACATTTGTGTGTGACCCAGCTTGATGCCCTTGAGTGGAGGTGTGTTTACTTCCCATCTGGACACAATAAACAAGCAACCAGATCTGATATAATAATTTACCGCCGTGGAACACACTTAGTGGTCTAGTTAATGCAATGAATAAAAATGTGCCAATGGATGAGACATGTCTCATTGAAAGTTGGCCATGGATTATAATGCTCACCTCTCTTTTCCATCCCTCCATCCGCAGGTCGCTCCCGGCGCTGCTTTGCTGATGAGGATATTAGAGGATTTTATCCACCTCATCGGAGAAGCTCAGAAGCCTTTCCAGAGTTTTCTAGTGGTTACCAACAACCTCAGTAAGTGTCACACAACGCTGCCATGTGACCAGGCATGACAGAGACAGATAAAAGGTTATTACACATCAGTCTCAATGTTGACCTAGAGTTAAAGTCCGGATTTCAATCAGTCTTTGTTTAGAGTCAAAATCCCACCACAAATTATCCATTTTAGCTCATGTTTATAGAGTCTCACTTCCAAAAATCACTTGTTTCTTAAAGGACCAATGTGTAGGATTTAGTGGCATCTAGTGATGAGATTGTAGATTTCAACCAGTTGAATACTGCTCACCTCACCCTCAAGTTCTAAATGTGTAAAATGGGGGTCTGCAAGCTATGGCTCAGGAGACGCATGTGGCTCTTTTGCCCCTATCCTGTGGGCCCAATTGTAAAAATGTGTAGCTATACACTGCTTTAATATTAAAAAGCTTTAATATTTTATCATCTAAAATGTGTGTCATAACCTACGTCTAACATCTTCTGGACTTTTCCTCAAAATTTTGTTGGTGGCTTGTCTTGAGTCTCCCTAGGCTAGCTATGGATGCCAAATCCAAAAGAAGAAATATCTCAGAGGAAGTCAGAGGAATTTATTAATTGACTGGTTTGTCCTGAAGAAACATGGCGGTGCAACATGGCCACCTCCATAGAGAAGGACTCATAACTTTTGTAGATATAAATGGCTTATTTTAAGGTAGTGAAAACACTGCAATTCTTATTTTCAGGTGATTATACATGAATAAAAATATACGTATGATTATTATTTTATATCCCTGCCATTCTACCAATAAATCCTTTTCATTGGATTTAAGATGCCTAACCTCAATTATGAATGAACACTAAACTCATTGGCTTTTTAAGATGGGAATTTTTTTGCACCGTTGCTTTCATCATGTTTTGCTGAACTTATCTTTAACCCTAACATCAGTGCTGAACTGCGGTGAGTTTGAACTGTTGTCGGTATCTCTTGTTTCTCCAGTGATAACCATCCAGCGAGAGCCGGTGTCAGCAGTTTCCAGCGATATCAACTTCCCCATGAAGGGCCGGAGAGGGATGAAGGACTGGGCCAGAACAGCAGAAGACAAGCTCTACATCCCTAAAGAGGTGTTCACCAACCCGACTGAAGGTAGGAGAAACAAGACAGATATCCACTGCTTGGGTTTTGTCCAAACTTTGGGTTTTTCGGTGCCAATCTCTGCCACTCAGTCTGTTGGACGGCCTATGCACTGTTCGTAAAACACAAGATCAGTTGTATTTGTTTCAAGGGCTCTTTAGAAGCAATCAACCACTAAGCAGGTACACCAGGGTCCCTAACAAGGCCTCCTGCAGTGCACAGTGCCAAAATCTGACTGAGCCTTGGTGTTAGTTTCAAGGGTTTTCTCTAGAACATTAATTTGGATGGAAGAATTGAGGCATACCAAACAGATCTCACTGCTTGTATCAAAATGAGCTGTGAATAGCAGTTCTAGAAGTCTGCTTTAAGTCAGATTTTAGCACTAAGTTCCTAGTCATGATGTGGATCTTTTTTAGTTGTCATCTTCACTGTTAGTCTTGAATCTCAGACATACAGGGACCTGTTAACACCCCACTCAACCATCACTTAAGCCAAGGTCAGATCAAGAACTTATGCAAGTGTGAATTCACAGACTCAGAGATGTGTCTCATGGAAAGAAGGCTTTTCAAGGACGCTGAAGGGTAAAGTTGAAAAGGATTTGGACTGTAAAGAGGCCCTGGAGGGCTTCTATAGAAGATGCAGGTCTTTCATCTGTGAAGAAGTGTGCTGCATCCCCTTGAGAGCATCAAGTCCTCATGCAGTTTTGAAAGATGTCTGTTCGCTTTTAGCAACACAAGAAAGTTAACTGCCGTTTGTCTTACCAGCTGTGAATTTATTTTCCTGTGGTTTCAAGTAAAGCCAAGAAACGTGCAAATTTGTTGTCCAAACCCTCAACAAGAAGTACATGTGGAGGATGAAGAGAAGAAAGATACAAGGACGCATAGGAGCTAAAGTTATAAACGGGAAGGAGGGGGACTTAAAAAAAAGTGGGGAAAAAGTGGTTTATATTAGATTAGAGAATTACTGTGACAGATGCGATCCACTACTGACGAAGGCAAAGGTCACATCCCGCAGGAAATTACACTGGCAGACTTCCTGTCTGGCACCCCGTCCCCCTGCCCAAATTAAAGTTCAGAGAGGCTGCAGGCCGAGAGAGCAGAGCTGTCTCTGACCTCTGACTCCCACTGATGACACAAACTCCCTTTGATTGGCGTTCAAGACATCCTGTATACGAACCTCATGACGCCTCACCTCAACTCACCTCTTTCTGTCTCTTTATTAAGCGCAGTGTAATATGCTTATTCTAAACCATCCGCCGTGCTTTCATGTATCAGAAGCTTTTTATGAGTTGCCCGTGAGTTGTTTTGTTCAAGTTGTTTTTCTGCTGATTTTATGGAACAGCAAATTCAGGTATCTCAAAGGATGAATGTTTGGCTGCAACTAGAGACAAAACGGTGTTAGCTAGACCTTGTTTAATGCTGCTGCATTATGATGTTGTCTTCCCTCTTATTCTCCATTCATCCTGCCTTTCTGTTGCGGCTTTTATGCTTTTTTCCTCCATTATCCTCATAGTTTGTGGTGGTGTTGTTTTGTCTCTTGCATTGCTTGTAGTGCAATAAAAGTGACTGGCTGCATCACATTTAGTCCATTTTCTTATATGATATTAACAGGGTTGGTTAAAAATGTATTCTGAAAATGACTAATTACTCATTAAAAATTTTACTCAGTAACTTAATCCAGGTATCACATCATTAAACGTGATAACTTTCCGTTACTTTTGGATTACCTCAATATTAAATATGGTGAAATTTTTTAGCCTAATAGAAGTTTTTATGTTCTTTGTGAGGTTTATTGTTAGTCCAGCTATAATCATGTACATGTGTATGTACTTTGTTCATGTATGCTATTCACACTTAGCACTCAAACTTGTAACTTATTCCCACACACCATTCTGATCACCAGCATCACCACCTACTATCCCAAAATATTTTTCACTAGCAGTTAGTAGCATTGACAGGTCAGCCAGCTAACTGGATTTCTGTGTGGCTAAAATTAGCAGTCAGTCTGTGTAGCTAACATTAGCAGTAGGTCTTTGTAACTAACGTGAGTGATTGGTCTGTGTACTGTAGCTAACATTAGTGGTTGGACTTTTGTAGCCAATATTAGAAGTTGGTCCATGTAGCTAACGTTGGCGTTTGGTCTGATCTGTAAATATTTCTTTAAATTTGATGTCGGGTTCTTGGATGATGAAGAAAACTGTCACATGATAATGAATTATAGCATTGTATTGTACATTCTTTATTTTCACTTGTAGTCCTACTAATAATCTCCATTCTTCCTAACTGTATCTGTAATCTGATTTTGTCTTTTTTCTGTAACTATAATGGATTACAGTTACCGTTTTTGGTATCCTTAAATCCTTCAAATAGTTCCATTATATGTTATCAGTTACTCCCCAAGCCTGGATATTAAGCACATGCCATTGACATTTTAGCACATACTATTTGGTAAATTGTTTCATCCGAATGGCATATAGCGTTATGAGTTAGGACATTATTAGTACTCTTTGCCCCTGTGGGAACTCTGCCTCTTCCTATTGGCAATCCATGAGTTGAGGTCTTCAGTTGATTGCTATCAGTTTGATTGGTTCATTTACCCCGTAATGAAAGCCAATCTCAGACGGACAGCTTAAACATGCTCATAAAGGCCCATCGGCACCTTTGTGTGTGCACGTGCGCACACTGTTGCGCACACACGCAGCCAATTGATAGGTTCATGAATCGCTTCACTGGGCAGAGGCCGGACTGTTCTTGACTGATTTTTCGAGGTGGCAAACTCCCTCTCTCCCTCCACTGTCTCTCTCTTTCTCTCACAAATACACATGCAGGGAATCACTCTGTCGTGTAGCCATGCACACACACACATTTATCCTACATACAAGCTGGCAATGACTTCATATTTCAAGTACACCATTGCTGGTACATGCATACAGTTCTGCACCGTTAACTTTGAGATATTACTCAAGCAAGAGTACAAAGCACATGAGCTGTGCTCTTCAAATTCTGTGTTAAATACTGACTTCCTTATTTGCAGTTTTAAAATAGGGTTCTTAGCAGTCATATAATATCTGTACAGGGTTGGTAGTATCCAGCTGTTTTAATAATACATATGTTTTTTTTTTTTAAATGGACTGATATGGTATTGGTACTTGGTCAGCCAGTACACAAAGCTGAGGTATCGGAAACTAAAAAATGGTATGAGAACATCTCTAATTTAAAATATCAATAATAAATTGTAATAAACAATGTTGACCATTTGGGGGTCACTAATTGAGATGAGCATACAAACTTTAAACAAGAGGAGCTAACAGCTAGCCTGGCTCACTCAAAAGCTCCAAGATACACCCACCAGTACACTTAAATAATTACTAATTAACATGTTCATCTGTTTATGTGGCACACAAACAGAATGTAAGAATGACTGTTTGGCAATCTCACAAATATAAAGAGTCAAGGCCTCAGGAAGTCACTTCCTCCAGATTTTATTCACTAAGAAACTGTCATAGCAAGTCCTCTTAGAACTACAGTTTTTACATTTCTGCAGTAGCTGTGTAGGTGTTGGTAGGAATTTTATAGAACTTTGGACAGAGGCTGATTATTTGTCCCGTCATTCCATCTAGTTAAGCTAAGCTATGCAACATTGATTCTGGCAAACAAACGAATAGGCATAGTTCCAAAACTGGCTATCTATTTCTCTAAGAATCAACGGCTTGATCAGTTTAGAATTCTTTAAAGTTAGAAGACGTTTAATAAGAAGTGATAAGTTATGCAGGAAATTTTTCGTGCAAATAATAACATAAGTGACCATGAAAAGTTAGCACTGCTGCCAAGTAATTTTGAGCACATAGCATATCAGTCTGTCCAACTGGGCGAGAGTAATGCTATCCTACAGTTCTTTTCATTTATGGTTGTGTACAAAAGTTGTGGGAAAAAAGCAAACTGGCAGATGAAAGAAACCATGAAGGAATGAAAAGAGTAACTCATGTGGAACTGTTTGGTTTGAGCTTTCGATCTTTGATTAAAACAGTAAATAATGGCTTAGCATCAACTCTGAGCGTATCTATTCCTGACAAATGGCGTATTAAAGTTCACAGCTGGTGACTGGTGGTGTGGCATTTTGCTGGATTGCAGCTGACCACCAATCATTTAGATGTTCAGCGAGCGAAGACTGACGAAAAGTCTGTTCATGGGAAATTAGAGTTTTGTGATTGAGTGCTTTTGTGTTATTAATCATCCTCGGGTGTAGGAGTGCCACCCCCTCGCACACTGATTTACCATTTACCCACAATACACTGACTTTCTCATTTGCATGCCTTTGCAGACACTGTCCAATTAGGATCCATCACACTCAGAGGCTTTCTCATGCTGACTTTGATCTGGTTTTTTTGCCTCCTCACAGTCTCACAATTGCTTTTTCCCCCCCCTCTCACTGTCGAGATCTTTTTGTCTCTTCCCCTTTCTCTTCTCGTCTGTCTTGCATAGCTATCTCTCTTCCTGAGTATTACCTCTTAGGCGGCAGGCAGACAGATTTTGGATGAGTCACCCAGTATGTCTGATACCATCAGGCCCCTCTGTCTCTTCCTCTCCCCCCTCTCTTTGTGCCGACGCTCCTCCATCGCTTCTCTCTGCCTAAAAGGGCAAAGGAGGGAGTGGCATCTCTCAACATGAACTCTTCCCCTCTTACTTTTTCCTCTCTGCTTCTTTCCGCCTCCCTCACTCGAGACAAAGTGACATTTACAGAGGGACAGTATGTCTCCTTGGGAGCCCCTGCTCTTTTTGGTAAAAGAACACTGAAAGGGAGTGATGGAAAGGCAAAGGGTCGTAAAGAAGGACTGTTGAAAAGGGTGGAAAAGTTGCAAAGTGGGTTGGAGAATGGCAAAAACAGCCGAGGAGGATGAGAGGGGAGAAAAGAGAAGAAAGGGAATTTTAACCAAGCGGAAAAGAAAGAACTCTGAAGATAAGGACAACGTCTAAAGAGGCTGTGGACAGTTGGACTTTATTGAAATAATTTCAATCAAATGAATTATCAGAGCAACAGATACCTGACTAAGAGATTTTAAAAAATGAAATACCACCAAAATGTAAATTTTGTCAGATTTATTTATATCTGTTTATCAATATGCATGCCATAATAAACTGTAATGATTACATATATTCACATCAGTATTTTTCCATAGGATCATAACCATCAGTAATCTGATTCAAATTTTAGATTAACCTAGAATTATTCAGAGTGAGAAACAGTTTAATGTATTTTATAAGATTATAAGCATGTTACTTTAACACTAATAATAACAAATTTCCACCTAGAACCATCACAAAATAATCATATCCTATGAGAAAGGCTTGAAACGAGTGTTTGTAATAAGTAAAGACAGACTGACAGAGAGTTTCAAAATTTGAGAGCTACAACAAAGTTATTACACATATAAATTTTGAAAAAAATGACTGGACTCCAGTGTTAAGAACCATTTAGAAAGAACCACGTGGGTAGGTTTGAGAAAAATTGGGATGTAAAAAGGTTCTCTGTAGAACCTCCCCAGTTTCCTTGATAAAACCCTTGGAATACAAACAGATTCTCTATTAAAACCCATTTGGTTGGTTTTAGATAAAACCCTTGAGATATAAAAAGGTTCTCAGTAGAAATTTCCTTGTGGGTTCTAGGCAAAACCCTGAGTATACAAAGGTTCTTGGTAGAACACCCTGTTCTTGATAAAATCCATGGAATGTAAATAGGTTCTCAGTAGAAGCTCCTGGGTGGGTTCTAGTTGGCACCCTTAGAAGGTGGAAAGGTTCTGGATAGAACCTCCAGAGAAGGTTCTGGATGGAACCATCACACTGTAGAGAGATTCTTACAGAACCTCTCATAGGCCTTTTCCACCAACAACAACAACCAACTGACCAAGTTCAAGGACCTAATTTACCTAATTTTGAACTGTTCTGAGCATTTCCACCAAAACTGAACTACTTCTGAACCTGAAAAGTTGGTTCCCAGTCACTGGAACCAAAAAATAGCAGTTTTATTGGGAACCAAAGTGGGTGTGTCATATTCTACAAGTTGTGCAGCATCCTCTATTGATGACATCCTTGATTACAATGGTTCCACTCAGATCTGGTGGACACGCCAGCTGGTTCAGTTGATGGCATCACCATACCAAGAATCTTGAACAGAACCAGTTCAAGAACCAGCTTGTTTGGTGGAAAAGGGTCCATTTGGGGATTCTGGGTGGAACCCTACACAGATGGTTGTAGGTATAACTCTCTGAAAGAGGTCCAAGTGGAACCTTTATAAAAAGGTATTAACAGGAATCAAAAAAGAAGCTAAAGAACGTTTCATGGTTCTAATGAGCACTTTTATTTCTAAGAGTGTGGCTGTGCAATAGGTGAGCTATACCAGCTGCTAAAAGTCAAATTAAATTGACATAAATAGCGCCTCCACCCACACAGAGTATGAAACCAGGATCTTGCACGTGAAACAGTGATGTGTTTTCAGCTCAGAAGCATAATAAGTATGGAATATGTAGCTGTCATATCAGGCTGCTCAAAGGTGCCGCAATTAACTAACATTTCTTATTTTGATGTAGTCAACAGAGCATTTGTCAGCGACAGCTTAAGAGTAAATGTAAATTATGTTGGAACTGCAGGTTGATAAGACAGGTGAAGTCTGTGCTTGTTTGCTTCACCAACTAATAGGTGTGTTTGCATTCAGTCCATTCGTATCAATTATATATTATCAGTGCAGGTTAGTGGAAGAATCAATCACGAATACTAACGCTGCAGTCTATAATTGAAATGTCAGATCATGAGATAAAAGTGTATCTGCTTTTCCCCAATCTTCCCAATGAATATTCAAATGAATCTGCTTTATTATTGCTGATTTTTTTTAAAAATATGAATTTGCTGCAATGACCCATTTACCCACCACAAGGGTTTATAAAGTCTTATATTTGTATAAAATGGCCTATATAAGGGCTATATAAATTGGTTT
Source organism: Lutjanus campechanus (assembly GCA_027495735.1). Lineage (NCBI taxonomy): Eukaryota > Metazoa > Chordata > Actinopteri > Lutjaniformes > Lutjanidae > Lutjanus > Lutjanus campechanus. The sequence continues at coordinate 11,916 of JAJHUR010112515.1, read as the reverse complement.
ACATCCATTGTTTTCAAACATTCATATTCTCAACCTGGGAGTCAGGACCCCACAGAAGATTATATGGAAATGTCCAAGGGTCTGCAGATGTGTGAAGAATTAAATAATATGATAAAGTTAAGCAGAATTTTGTGGTAAGCAGCATGGAGCCAGAAGGCAGCTCCCATCAACGTCAGCCTCTCAACGACAGTACAAAATACAAAGACAAACACTCGAAAAAGTGCAAAATACAGCTGACCTCCAGAAATCTAACAGCCACTTCCACTGGTTAAAACTTCAAACCAGCTAAAACAAAAAAGACAATTACCAACAGTGTGTTTTTAACAGAAAAAAAACACTAACAAAAAGCAACATTTGCAATTTAAAATATAAACTAGCAAACATAACAAACTGCTCATGATGGGAAATGAGGGTTGAATTAAGACAAAGGAAAGGAAGACCAAGGATTTTTTTTAAACATTATATTGCCTGTACCAGTAACATAATTTATCTTACAGCAGATTTTTGAGAGTCAGCGTGTGCTTTGCCCATGAGTTATGATTGGACACACACACACAAACTCTTTCATTTTGGTGCTTTTGTACCACAGCATCATGCTTACCTAAGCCGCTATAGACAGTTTTGTTAGCTATCATGTGGAAGAATGACTATGGAGTGATGAATTCTCTGGTAGAGTGTTCCAGGTCAAGGCTCGGGTCTTGACAGGAAATGGAGACTGTGTTGCAAGGTGGGTCACCTGAAAGTCAGACAATACTACCATTAACTGGGAAACACAAGATGCTATAGTGTTTACAACAGATCCCCAAGCTCCCGTCATCCTGACTTTCTGCAACATGGATTTTTTTTTGTCTGGGTTGCTAACCTGGTTCTTCTGCGGGATCATGACTTGAAAAGCTTGAGAACCACTAATCTAAAAAACTGTCTTTAACAACCCTTGCACAGCTTAACAAGGAGTATACAATTTTTTTACATTTTTTTTTAAAGATGGATGGACTGATTTATATATGATTTTGAAGGTGTTTTAGGCAAACGACTTTATTTGAGCTGATCAGTTGCAAACTGTGTCTGTGTTTCAGAGATGGAGACAGACTCAGAGTCCACGATGTACTATGTCATCGGAGCCATCTTGTACAGGACGTTGGGTGTCATCTTACCTGCACCAGTGTGAGTACCTCTCATGTCATCCTCTGTCTAATTATTCTCGATTTTTCAGGTTTTTCAAACCGTATCTCGCTGTCTGCTTCTTTCCATGTCCTTTGTTTTACCTTTCTCAATACTTTCTCTGCCAACTTTTCATCTCTCTTGCATTCACTTTTATTTTTTTTCCTTTCCATACTCACTACCTTTCTATTTCCATGCCCTTTCTTCTTTGGCTTCTTCTCTCGATCTAATTCCAACCTGCAATCCTCCATCTGTCTTCTCTCTTAGTGTCTCTATTACTTCCCCCTCTCTCCTCTCTCTTTGTGTCTGTCTAGTTATCAGACAAATGTCTTGGATCTCCAAAAAAGTACATTTCCCTAGATGTTTTTTTTTTTTTCCCTTTCTTTTGCATTGTCAATGTATTTTTGGAATTGTACAGTGGGCTTTGAATGGGTGCAGGCCTAATGGGTCCTGAAACTTGCATAGAACTTGCAAAAATGGAAGTTAGGAAAAAATCAGGAGGTTGTCAAAAGGCCACTGTGATATGGTGTTTGTGCTGGCCCTGGGCCCTTTTATTCAGGTCAGTGCTCTTGGTTGTGGATGAGCTGGATCTGTTAAAACCCTTCTCTCCCTGTAGCTCTGCTGAATGCTAATAGGTGCCGTGTTCTGTTTTAACATAGGCACCGGCTCTGGTGTTCTCCCTTTCTCATTAGGTTTTTATTTAAACGTTTATTTATTTATGTGTGAATTTATTTTTGCAAACACTCTCAAAAATCATCAAAAGCATAGCAGGGCACTGGCTGTGGGTGTCTGTGTCTGTATGAATGACAAACAGCAAAAGAAAGCAGCGCATTCCACTTCTGTTTCTCATCATGTTTCAAAGTCGGGGAGACAATTTGAGCCAAACTTGAATGTGCGGTGCAATTCTTAGAGAAATAACACCCTTTTGTGTGTGTGTGTGTGTGTGTGTGTGGTTGTGTGTGTCTCTGCAGTCCCCCTGCGGTGATCAACTCTAAGATCCTGACAGTGACAGTACGGCCGGAACCGCAACCCAGTGAGCCCATGGTGGTGGTGGAGCTGTCACCGCTTATTAATGTAAGTTTGCACAAAAAAATTTTTAAAAAAATCTCATTTTCTCCAGCTATTAGAGCCACACTGTTTTCATGTGTTTTCATGCTTGTCTCTAAGATCCAGATCATTTCAAGAGCAGCAGGTTGTGTAGTGGAGAGCATTACTCCTTCATTTTCATTGTTTAAACTTTGCCAACCACTGCCGGCTTGATACAGATGAGGGTGTGACTTCTAACCAACAGGAGCCTGGTCCAAACTGCTAAGTTGGTCTGTGTTAAAGCTGCAAAATGTAAGAATTTTTGTTTAAAACATGCACCAGTCAACTAAAATTATCAACAGAATGTGATGAAATAACAAGTTTGACAACATGTCAAAGTATGTCTTTGTTGTCTCCAGAGTCAGAGTTCTGTTTTGAGCCGCTGTAAAACATCTCGCTACTGTATTCCCTGTTGTTGAGCTGGCCTTCTGGTCTTAGAGGCTGTGTTTGGTCATGGTCCGGCCTTTTTTATGGGGAGGCTGCTGAGCTCGGTTCTGTTGCCTGCTTGCTCAGCCAGTTCTTGTGCTCATTGCAGTGTCGCTACCCGCCAGCGTTCCCTGCTGGGTTGCCCCCCGCCCTCGGCCTGAAAATCTCTCCTTCCTGGTGGTCCAAGGCTCTTGTGATAGCGGTGTAAAGGCCAACACTCCACCAGTGACCTGTGCTGCGGGCAGAGTCAGCTATTACAGTAGGACTGCTAGCTGCATGGCTGACTGAGTTAACTAGCTGATGGCAGCTACAGTTAGCAGCAGTTAGTGATTAGTGAAATAGTTGGTGATAATATGCTGCCACCTATTTGTGTGGAGTATTGGTGCGTTCAAAAGGGTTTGCATTTACCATGTTTACGAGCCTACTAGAACACCGCCTCATGTTATGCTCACAACTGAGTGAAGTTTTGTTTTAGCTCCACATTCACGTCATTCTATTCTCAACTTACTTTAATACCAGTCTTTAGAATGGACTTTAAGTCTGTTGTACCAACCAAACATGAGCTAACTCTTAATTACTCCCCGTCTTAGCGATGCATGTTCATGGCTGTTGCTCATACGGCTGTTGCCTAGCAGCATGCATTGCTAGGATGCATTGTTAACAGTCTTTTGCTGTCTTGCTGATGTGGAGCTAATCATTTCTAATTTGTGGCAACATTTTGGAGGATCAAAGGTAAAAAAGACAAGCTATTTCATCTTGCACTGAGGTATAAAAATCATTAGACCCAGCAGTCCAACTTAATAACAAATAAGAAGCAATGGTCCTTGATGAAGAGGACATAAATGGTTGTTCAGAATAAATAGATGGGCAGATGACTCCCTTAAAAACGAGTTTGGAGAAACCTAACAGACTTTGTCGAAACACTGTCTATGACAAATTCTTAATTTTTCACACCTCCTTGTAAGTTCAGGAAATGTCATACAGTTCTTTGTGTGAAAAATGAGAAACAAAAAGCTTTTTACTTACAATAATAAGACCTAACAAGCTGTAGGTTCTATCAAATTAAATCAAATGAAAAAAGTTGTTGACTTTCGTAGAGGGTGTTTTGGGACACATTAAAACAGAACTGCACTATAATCTAAAAATGTAGTGTTTCTCACCCTTAGACCCTTCTTAAACTTTCTTAGAGGGTAACTAGGGACACATTAGAACATAACTGTACTGTAAGCTAAGGTGAAATCACATATCTGCTACTTCACCATTTAAAAACAATATGTGAACCAGATGTACCAAGGAAAGGCCAAAATTATACCGTGGAGGTTGAGGAATATTTTGTTTATGGGTGTGCAGTATGCTGTAAAATAAAATGCAACCCAAAAGACATTATGTCTGATTGTCCCTGCCAGTTGGCCATTCTGTCATGATAAATGATTTGCCTCATTAATGGCACATAAAAGTCAGCTGGACAGCTCAGTGCAACACATGGTTATTTCTGATTGAATGTAATTCATTTCCCACCTGTATTGCTTCAGTTCAGTTCTGTTGAATAAAACATGTCTGAGTGTTTATGCAGCAGAATAGAAGGCATCTGTGACTAGAGGCTGTGTATCTGTATTAATCAGCCTAGATTTTGACTTTAGATTTACACCCAGTCCCAGCGAGAAGAAGGCTTAAGTCTAGACGGTGCTTCTAGTAGAATTATTAGGCTGGACTTGGAATGCCTAGTTACAACCACGACCAGGTGTAAGTCATGTTGAAGGGCTTTTACATTGTCATTTTTGCCCACGCCGAGTCAAAATGTGCCACACGGATTTGCATTTACAAGCGTCTGTGTGTTCAGCTTTCAGTACTTTTGTAGCTTTTGTTAGTTTTTTGTACTGTGTCGCTGTTTTTACGTTCAGGTGTCTGCTTTATTTTACTGTTTTCGTGTTTGCTTTCAGCCATATATGAGCCGTGTTAAGTTACCACTGATGAAAACCCAACATTTCTTGATTTTGCCGCTTCGTAATAAAAGCTTTTGAACAACAAAAGAACACAGGGCTTTAATATCGTGCTTAACTCGAGCCGTGTTCGTCCTCAGCAGGGTAGCTCTGCTGTAATGGAGATGCAAATCCCTGCCATGCTGGGCTGACGTGCTGATTCAAACCAAGTCAAACCAGGCCAGCACATGCGTATGGGAAAAAAAAAAAAAATAAATTTTCAGAGTAATATCAAAGTGATTTACATGCAACAAAAGCCAGAATTATTCCATGAGAGGCACTTTCCAATGCAAGGGGTTGCACTTTTTTTATTATATACTTGTATATTGAGCAAGCTCTGGCCAAGAAAATAAATTTGTTTAAAGCTTTAAAGGATTTCTTTTCTCCCAGCTGACCCATGTTTCCTGAGTTCAGATGAAAGAGAAAGTGCTGCATGCTATAAAGCGCCATAGTGGTCGGTGAATTGCCTGAATAAATGCGGACCTTTTTGACTCCCTTATACCGCAGCGTCTCCTGGTACCTATTCCGTTTATATTACAGTGGAGTGTGTTATTATAAACGACTCGTGGGGTGTCTTCAGTGGAAAGGACTAAGTGCAAGTTTAATGAGAGGCACTCCTCACGACCTCAATAAGATGTGAGTTTCATTAGCCATTCTTCTGTGTAAAGGTGGGCACAGTTTTGAAAATAATGTTGAATATTTAATGGTTCTCTCTCGACAACACAAACACACACGCATAGACATATACTATATCCACACATACTCAAATCTTCCAGTGAAATCAGTCTCTTGCTGTGTCAACCAAGACCTGAGGGTCATAATTATTGCACAGTGTTTCATTATAAAGACTTTGTATTCATTCACCATCCCCAGCCACTCCATCTCCCTCCTTTAAACCACTGATTCATTACTTAATTATGGCATTTCCTTTATATGCCTCTATCTTTTATCTTCCTATTATTCTGCTTTTTAACACTTTTGGCAGAGCAGAGGTACTGCAGGTTGCACAGCTTCTGTCTAGAGGATGATGTCTTAATGCTGATCCAAGCATGCTGCTCAGGCCTACTAACCGGAGGCTCCTGCTGAGGCCAGATAGTTCTCCTGCAGACAGGACAGCACAGGGCTGGGACAATGTGTGGAGGGTAGATGCACGTAAGCCAAGCTTCAACCAGTGTTTGTCAGGACATTTTTATCCTGCTTAAACGCAGCTTTTTAAGTGTTGCACTTCCCTAAATTTCGAAGATTCCGAAGCAAAAGGTTAAAAGGAGAAATATATAATATATTTATTGTACTAAATCATAAAATGACCATGATATGTCATCAAAGATTAAGGAAACATCGTAAGTTGAAATCTGACACTAATACTAGAGGATGATCTCCTTTGAAATTTCCATCCAGGACATTAATATCTGTTTTTGTTTTGGCCACACTCGGCGTTTCACATTTATTTACTTTACATGGAGCTAAAATTAATGCCGAATGTTTGCTGAATGAGTTAGTGTCTGTTTACGAGTCGCACAAAATCATTAATAATATTTTAGGAGGAGTAGATGTGAAAATCAATGCCACAGAGGCTGAGCTGTCCTGACTTTCGGTTTGTTACTATGGGCCAAGCACCAGAAACAATCAATCCTACATTTCCCATAAAGCAACTGGATAGTGTCTTTCATTAGACCCTTCCTGCTCGTGTCTTACAAATTCCAAGTCCCCAGTTTATGAGTCCAGTAGAGATAAGAACTTCACCTACAGCATAACTATCCTCAAAGGAAATAATGAGTAAAGTGATGGAGAAAATGAATTAAAACTACATTAACTACTTTATCTCTGCCATATAACAAAAATACATGATATTGCAGAGGATACAAGTGATTAGCATAATATTAATTTGGGTTCATTTGAAATGCAATCAGTCCTCATGGTCTTAGTCATGGACACACATATGCATAATTGTTCCTTGAAATTAATGTAGGTTTTAAACAACTGCCAAAAGCAAAATAAAGACAAAAAGATAATGTTTAAGACAAATAGTGTTTTAGCAAAACAGTTTGTATTTTTATTATTGAACCAAAAGACCAATAAGATTAAAGCTGTTTTTCGATATTTTGGGAAATACACTCATTGCTAACGGGCTGCTTGCTGTAGTTTCTTATTTAATGGACAGATCTGAGAGATATTGATCTTCTCTTCTAACTCTAGGCAAGATAGCAAATAAGCACATTTCCCAAAAAAAAAATGCTGAACTATTCCTTGAAGTTATCATTTTGTGAAGATATAACCAAACTGTGCTGCAAACAGAAAGTATTAAATTTACTTTCCAGTACTGCCCAACAACAATGCACAAGTGCAAATATTTTTTTTGTTTACTTCCAAGGCAGAGTTAAAGGAGAAATATTTAATATATTTACTGTGTTCTAAATCATAAAATGACAGTGAAATGTCATCACTGATTAAGGAAACGTGCTGAATTGACATATTGGCTGACATTTTACAGCCAGTTCTCCTTTGAAATTGCCATTCTGGTCCGGAATAACTGCTTTTGTTCAAATTAAATGTGTTGAAATTAAAGTGAAATATTTGCCAAATGAGTCAGTGTCTGTTGAAGGAGGAGATGTTTATAACAGTTAAATTGAGCAATATGTGAGGGCAGTCACTGAATTCCGACTCCAGAGTGTGTATTTTCAGAAAAGTGGGCTTAACTTTTACATTGACAGATAATTGACAGACTCATAATAAGCTGATCAGCTGCTAGTGTAGCACTCATCATCACTTGTTATTGTCCAGTTGTAATGTTGCACTTGTCTTGCACTTCAATGGGTTCAGTGTCCCTGCAGCCTGCAGGCGAGTCTGGGGAGGAGGGGGTGGGTGTAAACAATTCGCTTCAACCATAGATCGCGCCTTAAATAGGGATTTAAACTATTTAATATACTGTCTATGGCTGCAACTCGCTATTTGGACTGCAGTAGTCATTTTTGAACCCTTTGGTATTACATATTGCTCCTTTAAGCTTTATCAGAACTCCATTAGGTAGAAAATGCTGAGCTGCTATTTGGAATCCAGAGAAGACAATAAAGTGAAAGGGAGAGCTGAGTGTCCTATCATTGGTCGTCAGCTGCAGTAAGGTGTCGACCTCAGCTGGTATAGAAATACCAAGCTGCCTTGGCAACAGCTGCCTCTGGCTTCACTCTCAAAGGGGGGCGTAGGGGTCTCCGTGCACGGTCATGTCTTCACTGAGTGGACATCTGCTCCAGTCAGACTCCCTACACATTTCCCTGGTGTCAAAGTGTGTGCGTGTCTTTAATGGTGAGTAAGAAGCAGGAGGCCAGAAAGCGCTGCGTCCTTACAGTAGAACAGAAGTGTTACCCCACACACCCCCTGTCCTCCAGTTAGCCTTTTCAGTTATAAAAAGGCAGCTCTGGTCTAATCTAAACTAATCTAGTTTACTTTCATCAGTCAGAAAGCATCACCCAGGTTACTCCATTTCATTTTCTCAATCTATAATCTTTGATATGATGTGGAAGGCTTTTAAGACTCCCCGAACCGGCGTGGTCTCATTTCATCTGATTAGCTTAAGCGTTTCACCACCAAATGGCTACCACGTCTGCGTTGTGAATACCTTGAAGAAAATGGCTGTTTCCTTTTGAGAGGAAAAAGGAAGAGGAGACAGAGCTGTTAAGGCGGACGCCATTATCGCCGTCCGTAAATGCGGGCTGTTAGAATCAGACACGCGTTGCTCCCTTTGAGAGGCATCAGTCGAGCAGACGCTGTCATTATGCAACGTATCAGCGCTAAAGAGGAGGCATACATTGTGGGAGTACACGGATGTCACTCCCGCTGCGAGCGTACAGTCAGGCACGATGCCCGCTGATTGATAGTTGAATGCTAAGAGAGCCCACCGCGCTAATGCACGCCCAGGGACATCTAATGTCGGTGTGACGGCGGCGGTCTGCGCGTGAGGCAGAACAAAGCGCTGTCATCCATCAATCTGCGTCATCTAGCCTGTGATCTTGTGTTTATAAATGTTGCATCATCCCGTCTTTTCAAATCCAGCCATGCAGAGGCCCCGGGATTCACTGATTCATGGGTGATCAGTTCTGAACTGCTCAGAGAAGCAGGGGTGACCTTGCCTTTAGAGGGATAAATCCTCACAGTGCAGGCTTGAATGTGCATCACCTCTTTCTCTCACTTTTTCCTCGTTGAAAACCCTATTTATATTCCGAAAACATTCATTTTTTTCTCTCCACTTAAGAAGAGGTCATTTCTTCTTCTTCCCAGGCTGTTGTGAGTCTTCTTACTGTGGACATCATCCCCTTTAGAATGGACAGAGCAGTGTGGCTGTGGAATTCCTGCTATAATCCCCTTCACCATAAGGGGGAGCTCAAAGGCAAAGTGCTTAATGCAGGACTAAGGAAGGACCAACAGACTGATACAGAGAGGGATCCATTTTCCTCTGCATCAGCCCAGTGGAAGAATGGCATCTCTATTGTGGAGATCCGGTGCAGTCACACAACAGGCCTGATCAGTCTTCCTCTAAAGAATGCAGAAACTCTATCGACCAGTGATTTCTCTCAGACTGGGGTTGTACACTGTAAAAAAAAATAATAAATCATGCAGGAATTTAGTAGAATCAGCTAATCTTTTCTCATTAACTTTAATGAACATGTGTCTGCAGAAGGTAGTAACTCATCCAGAACATTTCATTCATGCCTCTAAACCTAGTTATTGTGCCAGTGAACTGGACACTGCCACACTGTGTGAGCCATACTGATCAAAATGTTAAGCTGTTTTTTTTCACCCCGGCATTTGACCATGGAAATGTTTCTTATATATAAAATCTGTTTTGGTGACACTGACTGCACACTGCATTATACAAAGAGTGTCAGTTCTGTCTAGCTGAATGCTATTATGTGTCGCACTGAGCTTTTTAGATACAGAATTGAGCAGTAGTTAAAAGTTTACTGGAAAATGTCAATACTGCACAATACTGTTGCACAGAGAGAGGAGATGCACATTTGTGTGTATACTGTAAGTTTATTTGTCTGGTAGTGTGTTACATGCAGAGGTGTCATGGTAAATACAGAGGTGGGTAAATCTGAACCTTATTTAATTTTATTTGGGTTTTCTCCCCACACTACACTCCTGGTTACATGTGCTGTAAATAACATTTTCACCTTTGATCTTTTATGTAAAGTCATATACAGAAAATCTGCTACAAAATGACCTCCGTGTGATTCTGAGGTCATTACTGTCACCTGTCGGGTCATTTGCCAAGTCAGCAGAAATCAGAAACATTCCATGTCCTAGATATTTATGGAATACACATCTGATGGATTCTGATAATTGAATGGATCATTTCGCACGTGATGGCTCAGAGGATGAAAGAAACTTTTGAAGCCGTGAAGATTATGACAATATCCATGAGAATCGACTCATCAGTTTTAATCAGCAAACCAAGTGCGACAGGTTAATGTTCAAACTGTAAACAACTGTACTGCCTCTTTTGCACACGTGCCAAAACAGATGCAGTTTGCTTGAATGAATGTGAAATTCAGTTGAGATTTAAGCCAAAGCAATTGAGAAAAACTGTGATGTAAATACACACGTTTTAGTCATGAACGTCAGAACTTACAAACACGAGTCCTCTAACTTGAAGTTGTCCGCAACATGCTTGCAGACTTCCCAGCATGCATTGTTTGAGAGTTAAAGTTATTGTAGTTTGAAGAAAACATATATGATGAAAACTTGCTGTGTTTCTGATGCGCTTTAAGATTAGTGATTACTGTTTTCCAAACAGTAAAAACACTGCAAAACCTGACGACAGTTCATATTGAATTCAGTCACCCTTACTCCTACAATTTAATAATTTTAAGTTCTTTGTGTGAAATGAAGAACTGACTGAGAAAATATAAGAGGAAATCAAATTTGTTTGCAGTGTTCGTCAATGTGACTAAACTGTTGTTGGTTCAGTTTAATATCTTAAGCTTGTTGAAAAGCTGAATTAGTATCAAGTCATAAAGTCATAAATCATCACAAAATTACCTCAATTTGTCTTTTCAAATTCAGTCAAATTACAATTTTAAGGGGCCTGGACATTAACTTTTTTTAAAATTATAGAAAATAGTTTATTTTTACAGTGTACTCTGAGCTTTAGACTTTTAATGCTTTTGATTTAGGGATGAATGAGAAAGACAGAAATCTTTGATCCGGACCAGGTCCCCACAAAGTTCACCTAAAACCAATCACAATCCAATCCTCAGCAAATGAGGCATGCGGGTTGAAAGGGCACGGACGATTCGTTAAAAGCAATCGATGCCGAGATCGCTGAAGATCGCCGGTGGAACAAGTTGTGATGAGTCAGTTAAAGATATCGATCCCCTGATTGATTCACTGATTGAGTCATAGCGAGTCTTCCTTCACCGCCATGCGTGACTGAGCTTTGATTACCAGATGATTCACCTGCCTTTCAACCCCCAACGATTGGCTTTTGGCTCCAGCGAGTCGATGGATTAAGAGTGAGCTGATAGCAAATCACCAGTGTTTAGACTGTCGTACAGGGTTGTGGAACTTTTTTTTTTTTTCTTTTTTTGCAGTTTTTAACATCAGCACCAGAATGGATATGAGGATGATTAGAGATAAAGCAAGTGAAAGGATTTATGAAGTACTTGACTTGACTTTGGTGAGCCTTTACACACTCTGAGAGGCCAGTCCTTTACATTTAGTACTTGTTATATCTAAGTACATTTTACTGCTTCATACACTCTTAAAAATAAAGATGACAAGACCCCAACATAAAGGGTTATACCTAGAACCATCTGTGAAAGGTTTGACCCAGAACCCCCAATGACATATTCTACACAGAACCCTTCTATGGCGTAATGGTTCCACCCAGAACCCTATAGATAGATAGATAGATAGATAGGTAGATAGGTAGATAGGTAGATGGATAGATACACACAAAATAATAGAACCTTTTTATATTTCAAGGGTTTTATCTAGAACCCACCCAGGGGTTTTTCTAAGGACCTTTTTATATTCAGTGGTTTTATCCAGAATCCACCGAGGGGGTTTTACTGAAACCTTTTATTTATATTACAAAGAGCCCCAGACAAACCCATGACGAGAGAGTTCCTTAAGGATTTCAATAATCCAAAAAATTCTTTTTTCCTCCAAAAAGGGACCTTTGGATGAAAGGAGTTCTTAATGGAACCCTTAGTCCTACAAAAACCCTCGATAAACCCTCTCTTCAAAAAAAAAAAAAAAAAAAAAT
>JAJHUR010112514.1:31001-42712 GCA_027495735.1 Lutjanus campechanus | reverse complement strand
AGCCACTGTGCTGTAAAAACATTTAAAATGTGTGTGTGTGTGTGTGTGTGTGTTCTCGCTATCTGTCTGGTTTTATCTTTCCACCCCTCCTCTCTCTCACTCTCTCAGGATTAAACATGTTTATCAATTATCACTCCATCTTGCCTCTAGCTCTCAGCACGCCACACAGCTAATTGAATCATTAAACAATCGCTACTCCTCAGGGAGTGTGTGTGTGCGTGTGTGTGCGTGTGTGTGTGTGTGTGTGTGTGCAGTGGGAGAAAGAGTGTGTGGAGGGGGGGTTGCAAAGGGGGAGTTGTTTGCAAACATGATGATGCCCTCGGGTGCCTGCAATGCACTTGTCAGATATGTTTATTAATTTATGATGCATGCACACACACACACACACACACACACACACACACACACACACACACACACACACACACAGATGGGTTCTGGCAGTGGCTGGTAGCACCATGTGTTAGTCACGGCCGGGGGCCTCTCCTGTTCTCACACTGGCAACTGGTCGACTCGTACTGGTGTGTGTCTGTGTGTGTGCGCGCGTGCAAATACATGCTTAAATATGTCCAGTCATGCTCCGCACACGGTGTCTGCAGGACCTTAGAAAGTAAGCATCAGGTCAAAAAGTTTAATTTGAATTTATAAGTTCTGAATAGTACAAACTGATGTTTTCTTTATGTTTAGTTTTATGAACTTATAAAAGCCTGAAGAAAAAACTTGGTGGTTGCTATGGTTTTCTTAATTCACTGTATTCAGCTTTATACATAAATGGATATAAAGGGAAAAAATATATATATATATTAAGAAGTTTCTTCTGTTGTGGAGAATGGCAACTGCGGTCAACTTGAATTCATTGCAGTTACAATGGATTCCAGTGGCAGCCCAGAGTCGAAACTGTCTGTAGAAACTTTTCAAACAAATATACTGCAGCACAGTCATTAAGAATGTTCCCAAGATCTGCAGGCTGGTGTGAAAGCTGTCAATCAAATTCTGGTGTGGAAAAGGGCGGTCTCAGTCCACTTTCAAGCAGACTCTGGTGCAGTTTGTTTGTGGTGTAAAAATGAAAGAACCAACTACAGGATTCGATCACAGCAGATATCTGATTTTTGCATGATTTCAAAAGATAAAGCCCCTTTTACACTGGCCAAAAAAACAAAAAACAAAACTAACATCCACTAACATCTGGCCTTCGTCCGCAACGGGAAAGGGTGCGATCAGTGTTTTCTTTCAGGTCCCAGTCGTCACTAGTATTTATTGGCTCTGATTGGGAGCGATTAAAACATGACACCCCTGTGGACATGCTAATTTTCACGCTTTTCAGCAGAGGCAATGAAAGCTTGTCGCCTCTGTCAGTAACTTCTGCTACTCTTTTTCTCATTGTTCATACACGTGCTGCCAACATGTGTATTTAACTGATGGCCTGCTCATCTTCAGTGTCTGATAAGTGGATAACTGCACACAACTGCACACCTCTCTGAATATGAGGTAGAAGCTGCTTCAATTTGGCCTGCGATCTGAATTTGATTGCTTTTGCACTGTGTGATCTGTGTTTATTTGTCCAAAATAGTCAATGTACCACCTGTACAGATGTTAGCTGTAGCTAGCTAGCAGCAGACTTCTGAAATAAATTCATTAAGCCACCTTAAACAACTTCTGTTCTCATCGCACAATTGACTCTGTATGCAATCATACCACATCTAAAATTTGCTTTGCGTTCAATCTCACAGTAATACAGATACAGTTTGGGGGGAAAATCCAATACATTTTTACTTAAAATCTTTGAAATTCTGTTAGATCTATTCTTGAAGTGGTAAATAAAAGGGGACACAACAGTTGAACTGAGGAGACGCATTTATTTCTACAGAATGAAGAAGGAGAACGAACTTTAACCATCATTGTCATAGATACCACAGAGCTGACCTGATCACATGGTTCAACATATGAGATTTACCCCATCAGCCGCCCATCTACGTTAATGATATCATTGATTACGGCAGATCTACAGTATATCAAGTAGGCTGGTATTACCTTTCCGAGGTGAAGTAAGGACCCATTATATGATTGCTGTCATCACTGATTGTGAATGTCTCAACCCATCATTACCCATAAGCCTCATCAACTCTCGACCAACCACACAATCAGAACGTCTTGATGCACTGTCACTGTCTGTCCTTATCTCTATACTCTGCATCAGATATAAAAAATAATGACCCTGGTCCTTATCTGGCTTTCATCGCTACTTAATAGCATCTTCATCTTCCAACTTCACCAGGTGAAATGACCGCCCTCTCAAATCTTATACATTCCCACCTTATTTTTGGATTACATGGAATAAAATATTCTAGTGTCACCGATTTAGCTTTAACTCAAGGATGTGCCGATCTGATACTCAGTATCTGGATCCTGGATCCCACAATCACTAGATCGGAACCATTAGCTTAAATTATCACATAAATGTTTAATTAAACTTTGAGTGACATAGTGAGTCATTTTAAGCTGAAGGTTAAAAAAAACCCCAGCAGAATGCAATTTATTTAAATTTCATTTGGAATGTTTGAGTGATGCTGACCAATCAAAAGTTCTGCTAAAAGTTCTCCATGTATGTGTGAAAAGTCACAGCTGAGTCATCTTATAGGCTCTGTATTTCTGCCTTCATGCAAGTCACTTCCATACTTGTGAAAAAAAAAGAAACTCTTGTAAAAGTTCAGGTACTGATCCAACTTCTTTACTCAAGTGAAAGTGAAAGAAAGTAGAAGTCGATACTCCCTTTCTTGTCTGTTTTGTCGTGTTATGTCTGTCATGCGTGATTTTTCAGCAGTTGCTTCTCCAATTATTGTTCATGAAAAAAAAAAAACTTGGGAACCACAGACCTTTAAGATTCTTTCCCTGTGGCAAGAAAATACTAACATGACACATTTTTGGCATCACTTGGTGACAGGTGCGCTACTCTCTAAACTTCATCACGTTCTTAAAAAAACAAAACAAACAAACAAACAAACAAACAAACAAACAAACAAACAAACAAAAATGACAACAGTAATTCTAAACGTGCGTTTCTTATCACACGAAAGCAGAATTATAACCCTGAGAGTTTTGCAACTTCATATGCATCTCTGCCCAGATGAATTTTACTCTTAAGGTTTTGCTCAATATTTTTGTTTTTTGTCTAAGATAAGATAAGATAAGATAAGATAAGATAAGATAAGATAAGATTTTAGGCTAGCCTCGTCCTAGTAGATAGCAAAAATAGAGAGAAGCGCCCCCTTGTGTTGTGTTTGAAAAACAAAAAAAGTGCCCTCTTGGATACCCCTGTGGTAGATAAAACATGATAAAATACCCCCAGAAGTCCCCATTTAGTAGACAACATGTGATAAAGTGTCCTCTGAGATGCTCTTGTAGTGGAGAAAACATAGTAAAGTAACCTTTCAAGTGGACAGTGGTAGACTGCTCTCTCAAGTGCCCATCTACTGAGCAAAACATGATAAACTTCCCTTTAAGGTGCCCTTTTAGAGGACAAAACATGATAAAGTTTAAAATGCCTCTTTTGCTCTACGTGCCTTTACATGGTTAAATAATTCCCTGTTTATCTTTATTACAGAGTTGTAGTAGTTATTGTACAATAAACAATTTTAATCCAAACCAACAACTGGAACTGTTTCACTATATTTTCGCCCCTGCCTCTCAGACAGTCTCAGTCCGCCACTGTGAAGGAGCCCCAATTAAAAGAAACAATAAACAATAAATGAGTGAACAAGCAATATAAACAAGATAAGATATAAAAATAGGAACAATATAAAGAAACAATATATATAATATCAAAATTAAAGTATGGAAGCACATTGAAGATGCAGTCTAACTGAATACTGGGGATGTGGCTGGAAGACTTGATATAGTTGTTCTGTAAATAAATAAATAAATAAATAAATATAAAAAAATTAAAAGATGACTTTAATTGCCAAACAGGATGTCTAGAAGTGTAGTTTCACCTGTGAGCGTGTGATGGGAAGCTTTCTAGCGTGAGAGAGAAATCCAGAAGGAAGCAGAGTGACATGAAAATTACGGGGCAACGGTGGGAGAGAAAGAAGAGCAGGACCCCCCCACCCAACCCCCCAACCAACCCCATCTTGAGACCGATTCGTCACCGCGACAACCATCACCCCACCTTATTCTGGGATGTCCTGTAGTTATGTTCTTCAATTATGTCTCCCTCTTTAATGTCGCGGCTGCACATCCATATTTAGTCAACCGCTGCAATTTTAGCTGCCGCGTTGAAATGCAACCGTCTCACCCTGGAATCAAAGGACAGATAGAGCTTCCTCAGGCACACACACACACACACACACGCACACACACACACGGGGAGAGAGAGATTTACATTTATTTCTATATTCTTTCAGGCTACATCTGCAATTTGAGCCACAACAGGGAGATTTTCAGCATGCCAAGCAACTTTCAAGGAAAATGTGAGGTATGGCAATTTATCCACTGTACATGAGATATTTTATTTTTGTCTGCACTGTAACCCCTGAAAAATATGTATATTATTAAAAATGGACCGAGGGAACGAACAAGAGGGAGACTGAAATCTGCTGCAACAATTATGTGTAAAGTGTAAAGAGAGGGTTGAAAAGGCTGGCTGTGAATTAAAGCTTCCCTATTGTTGATCCTTTATCATGCGCTTTCTAGTAAAGTCATGCTTCAGAAAGAGGATAGTTGTGCACATAGCCACACACACACACAGAGAAAAAAAGCCTGATGTGTAAGAAAAAATCAGGAGTGATGAATGAAATAAACATGTCTCGCCAAAAAGGACTGGTTTTGAGTATTTATTACCATCACACATGAGCGAATTTTAGCGCTGCTGATCGGTCTTTTAGGCTTAAGGAGGTTTTTAACTGAATTTGCCAAGAATAATATTTGTTGGTTGTTCAGAAATAAGTGAGCTTGACATTTTGTCCCTTATACACAGCTACTCCTAAACGGTTGTATAACATAAATACGTTCTGAAAAGTCTCAATTTTATGAATTTTATGTCTTTCTTTTCTTTTTTCATCACTTGTATTTCATCAAAGGGGAATTTATGGGGTATTTGTGAAAGTGTAGCTGTGTGTGAGAATATCATCAGTGCCTCAGGGCAACATTTCGTCTTGTAATGTGACTTTTAAGTAGTAAGGGGATGTGTTTTCTGTTTGCAGGACGGTTATATGTGATGTGAAAGGGGTCGCTTGACTCTGCAGTTTCCCTGAACTCTGCCAAACATCGCAGCATCTTTCTGCTCATTGTTTGGTGTGGTTTTCCCGGCCAACAATTTAACTGTTTTGGTTCATTCTCACAGCTCTCATCAACCTCGTTTCAAACACAGCAGGAAGCTGTTTTCAGCTCAGATAAAGCCACTGTACAGTGCACTACCTGTCCACCATCAAATGACAGAAATATTTAGCAGCTAGTTGGTGAGGAAAGTGGAATCATGAAGCTAAAGAGAGCTGCCTGGTTGCATAAAACCACTTCGACTAAGGTTTCCATTATATTTTCAACTAGGATGACTTAGGAAAAAATGAGTTGCATAAAGTCTGTGGAACATACGACAAAGACTGAATTTGTGGTGATTGAAGAAGAGGAGGAGATTCACTGAACACCATAAGCAATACTGGCAACCGGTGAGAGTACAGATTTAGCATTAGCACTAGCAACTCTGTAGCTAGCTACCTCATATCCACTTACTACTAAGCGTTTTACTGAAACTCACCGTTTTACTGAAACTTGTCAGTGTTTGGATCCCTCCTTTTTTACCGCCACTGTAACATTTTCATTTTTTTTTATCACTTCAAACTGGCAAAGACCTCACAAATTTATTGTTTTCACCCAAAAAGTGTGTTGTGCATGACAGGATGGGCTGTTCTCATCCATAGGGCAGAAAATATTTAAATATTAAAGCCAGTTTGTTTCTATCAGACTCTACATTGTGTGTAAACTTTAAGGTGTTCAGTCTTGTGTTGATCAGGCACAGACTGAACTGTACCTGCAGCTGATGACAGTGTTTCTCTGTGTTTGAAGTCAGACACAAGGGAACATTAATAAAACAAAATGCAAAGTAAATACGGCACAGGTGCCTTTCCCTCCCTCCTGCATTCTTACTCTCTCTCTCTCTCTTTCACACACACACACACACACGCACACACAGAGGAATCTCCCTCATGTGGTGGTGGCCAGGGGCCAGGAGAGGTGTGTAAGAGATGTGTTGCATGCAGAAGATAGTCCTCACAGGTGTGACAGGATGACCTTTTAATCACACAACCACACACTTAGATTGACAAAACTGAAGAGATAAAAGGAGGGAGAGTACACACTGTTCAGGCCAAGTGCCAGAAAAGCCATTTATCTTATCCAGTGAGCATGTGCATGTCTCCTTAGTGACTATTTTTTTTATATGCTTTGATTTACTGTTTGACACATCATGTTTTCAGAAGCTGGCCTGAGGTTAATAAATTCACCATGATAGGTGAGGACACAGCGCTTTGATTTTCCAATAACTACAGTACGTAAACTATAGACAGACTGTATTCAGTCTTTTGTTTATTTTTACTTTTATGTGGTCAAATGTAAGCGATAGAAATACTGCGGTTTTGTTGAAAGATACATTACTGTATAAATAACCTGCGCTGGATCCGTTAAAACAAATGATGTAAAGAAAATATGCATTTGGTACCTATTTATTTATTTATTTATTTATTCCAGCTGAGTTTTGCAGATTACAGATGCAACATTATGTTAAACAGTTGACTGGTTACCAACATTCAGATTTGACTCCAGTTGTAACAGCAAATGGCGCAAAAATGACTCGAGATTCAAACAGTAGGCAAGTGATGAGGATGAACAGGTCTTCATATTGTTATCAATAAAGAGATATGTAAATGCTTCCTAGAAGCAAATTTAATTCCTCAAAATGTCTCGGTGGGTGGTTGGATGTTTTAAACAGATATGATCTCAACATAGATTCTCAGATGAGGGAACATATGTGGAACTTTATGAGCTATTTGTCAGCAATACCACCAAAAGAAGCTGTACAGTTACAGTAGCACAAACCAGCTATGCGTCATGTTGCTATGGGACTCTACATGCATTCATACTTTTGTTTTTATGCTTGGTCCTGATTTGCTGCCAAGGCCATTTTACACTGCTGGTAGTGCAACTAATAGAACATTGTGACTTGTGACTCATATATGCTTCATTTTGAGACAGCATCAGACCTGAATGTAATTCTTGAGTATAAAGTTTGGAACCTCAAATGTGCAGCTGTCATGTTAGAAATGAACTGCAGGCATGGAGAGTACATTGCACTGTGGGCCTTGGAAAAAAGGTGCCACTTCTTATTTTATGTGTATGGGATCATGATTATATTATTTAATCCCATAGATACTAAACAGTTGAGCCAAGTTAGTCTAATATTGCTTTTTCTTTTACACAACAACAAGAAAGCTCTGTCCAAAGGCATTTATTAAATTCTGACTCTGGGAAAAAAAAATTTCCCCAAACTACTGTATCTCTGAATATCCTCTTAAACCAAATCACACACATATAGACTATTCTATGTGATCGCCTCCCCTGAAACTGCTGGAGGGAAGCCTCCTACTTTGAAGCCTCCTGTGTCTTAATGTATTCTTCATAGTTCTCCATGACCTGTTCCTCTTGGCTGAATTAAGCTGCACAAATTGGTCCATTTTATGCAGAAGAAGAGTCAAATGATGCGCATAGAGCCTGATGAAGAAAGCCTAAGTGAGTTGATAACCACCGAGATGATCTCTTTATCTCTGACTGAGGTTTTAGGTTTAATTGGGCCATCTAATGCATAGAAAACCTGGCTATGTTGCGCTGTTAATTTTATTTACAGCTGAGACACATACAGTATAATTTACACAAAACACAGTAATTTATTCTAAGTGGGGTAAAACCCTGAACAAAGTTTTGTACTTTAGCTTCCTGAAAAGTCGCTTCATTTGTGACATTACAAAAGTTTTAAAAAGACACTTGACAGCTGGATGCAAAGTACAACTAATCAAGTCCCATTTTTAACACACCTGCTGCATTGTTGCCCCTCCCTCAGGGCAGTTAGTTGGAAACCGACACTATCGCGACTCAGATGCTGGTAATTCTGCCTGTGGTTGGAGGTCTGCTGCCAGCCATCCTGGCAGGAAGCCAGTCAGTTTTCACTCACTCTGATCTATTGTCAAACTACCTGGACAAAATATTTGGTTCTGAACCAACTTGCTGCTGCGGCCAGTCGACAAAAAAAAAAAAAAGATAAAACCTCATGATAACCGCAGAGTTAAGCGGTTATAATAAAACATTTTCTCCTCAGTCATTTCCATAATAACTTTAATATTATCAGATCAAAGTAATGGGATTAACTCAAACCACTGTGGTTACTTCAAAAGACACAGTCAGACAATCACACAACTTGTTTTTACAGATTGTGGGCCTAAAATCAAAGGGTGTTATGTAAAAAAAAAACTAAAAAAAAAGTGATTAGGTGTTTGAAATACACAGAGGAAGCTGATTTATTGGTTTGTTGGCGTGTTGAAGAAAGAAAAAAAACAGCTAACCTCCTCGTTCCCTTCCCCTCCGCAGCACCTGGGTCTCAAATGTCAGACCTGTTTCACCTGGAACTGCGGAGCAGAGCAAACAAACAGTGTGTGTGTGTGAGAGAGAGTGGGTGTGTGTTTGAGAGAGAGATTGAGACAGACTTTTAGAAATGCTAAATGAATTAGAAGACATGTTTCTGATATGAAATCTGAAAGTGTGGTCAGTCTTTGCAGGGCGGTAAATGTCTCGCTTCCGGCTGATTGAATTTTACTCTTGAGGTCACCTTTAGTATTGTTGCATGAGGAAACAGCTGCTACACATACAATAAAGGGAATTAAAAACTTTTTTGCCTCTCTTGTTTTTCTTTAACGCCACTAAACCGTGCTTTTTGACTCAATCTGTGCAGCCGGCATCCACAGTTTAACCCAACAAACAGGTCTTTACATGAGTTCTTGTTCCAAGTTTTGCTCGGCAAAGATAAAACTCAGATAAACTCAGTAAAGTGCTTCTTGGAACAGGCCCCAACATCTCAATATCTCTCAGTGTTTCTAATCTCAATATTAACTGACCTGCATTTAGATTAGAGCAGGTAAACATTTTAGTTTGTATCAAGATGTTGAGAAGCAGCGGCTCGACAGCATTTGGCAGTGACCAAGGAACTTTGGTATTGTGTTGATTTTGGAGGCCCCTGTGGACAAAAGTGATAGTGTTTCCACTGCAATGACCACAACATATAACTTTTAAAATAAAATTATCCAAATAAAAAGGCCCTCCTGCTTATTATTAACTTGCTCACATATGACTCACCGTAACTTCACCTAGAAAAATGTAAAAAGCAAGCTTGTTTGATCTGATTTCAAGGTGAATCCAACCTGGTGGCAGCTATTAAGAATAACAAGCCAATCTTCTTGCGGATGATCCTCTTTGGTCATATAGAATCGTCAGTTTTAAACTGAGACAGTTTCATAACCACTTAAAAGCTCCTTGTAGTAACTTTGAGTAGTAAAAAATTAAAAAATGTGGCGATGGACACATGTGCTTGGGGGTCCCCTGTGATTTTTGTCGATGCCCATGAGGGGGGCCCAGACCCCAGGTTGGGAACCAAAGGTCTAGATAACAGGTCTCCAACATCAAGCACAGATAGAATCAGAATCTGAAAACGCTAATGACTGCTTCACTTCAATGTTTTATCATGCAGACTGAGAGGTAATTTTAATATGACGATCCTAATTACCTGATCGCTGCAAACACCTGATGTTTGAGTATGATGTTTGTAAAACAAATTAATTTAAAACGCATATAACAGTCCTGACAGATAGGTGGTTTAAAGTGTACGCGGCCTATCAGGCCTGCCCATCTGACCTGCTGCATAACAGAGAGACTGGAGTTTACAAAAGACGTCAGTCAAAAGCATGCATATACACACTAACACAGCACATACAAACACGTCCACTTGCATGCACATACATGCACACGCGGTGCTCGAACACACACACACACAATCGGACAGGTGGTGTTGAAGAAGGGGGTGGTTATTGCCTAAGAAGGAGGGGTTTGGCTCCGTGACTGACAGGCCATTAGTTATCAGGGTTTGGTCAATCGTCTTGTTGACTGACGTCAGAGTGAAGGAACGCACCTTGAGCTAAATATAACACACACCTGCTTTCACACACACACACGCACACACACACACACACACACACACTCATGCATGCATGCATGCATGTGTAAGTGCACAAATGTTGAGACACACTCACATACATGCCGAGTATCAATGTGGACGAATGTGACTTTCACACACACTTAAATCTGCACAACAATCCTGCATACTACGGTGACTCCATTCTTTACAAACATGAACTTTGACCCTCTGCAAACACAGTACCTGTCTTCCCATCAGTTACAGAGAAGAGCACATGGCATATAAAACCTGCATTGTACCAGGAAATGTATTATGACATGAACTTAATACAGGAATTCTTATTTACAACTGGTAAGGTCAGTCTTCATTAACAGAATATATACATCTGCCAGATCACGCTCCGTTTCTTTTCAGCTTCAATCTGTAAAGCTCAAGCTGTCATGAATCAAGGTTTCAGCAGATGTAAATGCTTTCTGTGTGTAACATTGTGTACAAGGTCTCTGCAACGTTGTGAAATAACGGTGAATCAACGTAGAGCAACATCCGAAAGCAAATCTGACATCTTTAAAAAATCGTAGTATTTCAAGGTGCTGAACCAAATTCCTCTGGGTCTGATAACATTGTTCAATCATATTCAGTTTCACATGTATTCACTTGTTGTTAATGACCTTTTGAAATCTGCAATTCTAAGGAGAGATCGAAGGTTTTGAATAAGTGGATGGCCCCTTTTTCTATTTCTGTTGTACCTATTATACATAAGAATAAAGTCAACAGTTGTTACTGTGAATGACAAGGGCAAAACTGAGGGTTGACACAGAGGTAATCTGATTTCTAAGGAACTATTACAAAGAGAATAAAACAGGCAAAAAAAGAAAATTAGTTAAGGTACATGTATATGGAACCAGCTTAATTGTAATCATTGATTAACCTGAAGTAATTAACTTTTTCATGTAAATCCTGAATGGAGGTGATTTCAAACTTAACTTGTTTTACAGGTACTTGTTTACTTGATTTCAAAGACACAAACATGCCCTTTACCATCGAGTTTTATTTAATTAGATTTGACCTTTTTAACATCACAATATATAAATATGTAAGCACAATAAAGTGCAATGAGTTGCCTCATGTCCTTCATCTCCTTCCTCCACCCCCCTACACCAAAATAAACAAAACAGACAATCAGGCAAAAGAACAAATAAAAGAGAAAAATAAAATATAATAAAAACAAAGTATACTTAAAAATGCACTAAACAAACAAAACAAAACAAAAAGAAAGAAATCATGTGTATCCATAAAGGCTCTAGGGCATAACATCCAATTTACACCTTGTATTAAAATGTGATCTGTATGCAGATGGATTCTCCAGATAAGGAAAAACACATGTTAATGAAAAGTGTAAAAGCCATTTAATCAGAATGTGATCAGATCTGCTTGACCACACCTGGAGGTAGTTTGGCTTTCGATCCATTTCGGTTTTTCGACAATC
>JAJHUR010112514.1:4487-20555 GCA_027495735.1 Lutjanus campechanus | reverse complement strand
AAGAAACAGGAGCTTGACAAGGTGCTTGGTGGTTAGCACTTTTGCATCACAGCCTTAATTTTGTGTTTCCTGGTTTCTCTCCGACCGTCACAAACATGTATGCTAGGTCAGTTCTCCTGTCAGCACCCCTGACCAAGGTGCTGGCTTACAAATGGAGTTGGCCCTGGGTGCTGCAACAGTAAGTGCCCACTGCTCCTAACAGGATGGGTTAAATGCAGAGACTGAGTGTGACTGTATAATTGCATGACCACAAGAGATAGAAAAGAGATAGAATAAAGTTGGCCTTTACCTTCCGACAAAAAGATCCCAACACAATGGGCCTTAGGCAAGAACCACTCATCCAAACAGATTTGTTCTTAAGTGGTGTGTTAGAGCGATTTAGGAGAACTTGTGGCATTCACCAGTTTTGTCGTATTTTGAATTTTCTGTCAGATACGAACGCAGTTTTCGAGTGGTCCAGACCTGCTGTAGGAGTCGTGCAGTTAGTCTGCTGTTACCCAAACCAAAGTTTTTCACAAATGATTGTCAATTTCATAAGTTTGAAGAAGTAAAAAAAAACAACAACACAGATTTTCCGTCATGAATCTCTGAAAGCAAGACGTCAAACTCCATGAATTTTCATGAATTAACACTTCCTGACACATGAGGCAGGAAGCACGGCCTTATATGGTGTTATTGGTGCCTTATTTATGCTAATTTACAAATCTCATGCGCATCACATGCTCTCAGATATGCATAGGTGGATCATTTACACAGTTATCTGAAATTACGAGTGTTTGCTGAATCTGATGCGACATGTTTGTACAACCCATTCTACGAACAAGAGTAAGAAAAATTTAAGACAAAAATACAAAAATGTTCTTGCACGAGGCCCAATTTCTAACTTGTAACTTCTGACGCTTCTCTACTACATCTCGTGACCTTTCCTCAGCAGTTGGGGTTTTCCAGCAGTCAGAATTGACTTGTTATTGCCCGACCTAAGAAAACATCTATCTGAAAAAAGTCTAAAAATTCTAAAAATCTAAAATTGCATCATAAAAAAAAAAATATGGGAACACACATTCAGTTAAAAACAAACATAACACACATTAAGTTAGACTCTAAAGACATACCGAAACAATGCTTTATACATATAATAATACAATAATAATATAATATTACAATACAGTATCATTTCTAGTTCATATTTCTATGTATGACTCCCACTGTCGTCCCCAGAAAAACACAACTTTTATCAGGACATGAGGTGGAGTTCTAAACAGTGTTGCGAAAATCAGTAAGTAAAGAGAGAAAAAGACAGGTGTGAAAGGTCATATCAGGAAAAACATAAACAGAGGGACGAGAGGAAACAGCAAACACACATAGCGACAGAAAAAATAATAAACAAATGACTGAAAACACAGATTCTATGAAAAAGTGCAAGGTTTCCAGAGAGACAAACAGAGCTGGATGGGGAAAGATAAAAAAAAAAAAGCAGAGGATAATAATTGCCCTCCCTCTGTGGCACTCTGGTTTTTAAAGTGTGTTTTTACGTGTCTGCGTCGTCGTGCTGCACAGCGGGCGTCCCTGGCGTGGTGCCAATCTCCATCTCTCCTCACCAGGCCCAATAACCACCCAGCTATCTGCACCTGCTCCAATTATTATCCTATTAGCAACAAATACCGCACAATTACCGCTAGAAACCCTCACACCCAGGCCGCCGCGGGCTGTAAAAACCCAGGGAGAGAGAAATTAGCAGGGAGCAGCAACAGCAGCGATCAGACAGCAATTAATCAGCAGAGACACATCTCTCAATGTGGAGAATATAGACAGAAGCCCAACACCTTTAGCTCTAATGGAGAGGGCTGATGAACGGAGTTGAAGGTGGGAGGATACAGATGTGCCACAGAGGAGAAGAGAATTATATTTTATTGCTAGGTTCTGTTGCACAGGTGGACACAATTTCAGTACCTCAGGTTTCCTTGAAAATCTTTCAAAGGAGTCTTTAGAGAGCATTTTGACAGGTGGCACCGTCCGAAAGATGACCAGTCAAATCAGCTTTGGAAATGTTGAGGAGAAGCATTCATAGAGTTGGATTTTGCTAAATGATGCAAGTAGAATTAATAATAGTTGCAGTGGAAATGGGGCCACCATATAGTCGTGTACGGTGTTAAAATGTGTACATTTGTCAACATGGAAATAAGTTATTAGAAACACATTAAAGAGAAGTTTGATTACTTGCTTTTTCACACCACTGTGATGAGCTTAAATAGATAAATACATTCACCAGCTGCATTCATGAGGGTTAATTAAAACCATAAATTATTTAAAACAATTCAAATACGTCACGTTTTTTTAAAAAAGCATTAAAATGCAACGTTATTTACTTTATTCTTTATTGTTTAATTTAAACTGTAATAGTGTTAACCTGTGACAATGGTTGTAACCCGACAAACCTGAGGAATCTCAGTCACTTCCTCATTTGAATAAAGTTTTTTTGCCGAGGAAACACCGCCATATTACTCTCCCATTTTTCAGGTGTGGGTTATAAACAGAGGTAACTTGCTAACATGTCGAGAGAGTTAAGAGACTGTTATTGTGACATTTTGAATAACTTAAAGTTTTGTTGAGAGTAATAAATTGTGTACGAGAGCGAATCCCAGCTGCTGCCACCCTGTCAAGTCACACGTACATGTTCATGTTCACATATTATAATATATTTTGTATTATTATACTGTTATCTGTATATGTTTCATGCACTTTAGTGAGCTTTGGTGGTTTTTGTGAGTTTACTGAGCTTAAACTGTTTAGTGTTTCACAGTAAGATGAGAAAAAGTTAAAGTTATCTCAGTTAAACTCTGTGAATATTGTGGCAACTTTGCACTCTGCCTTCCTGTCGATGTCTTAATTTGTAAATTGTCAAATTTTTGTGATTGATTAGAACTAAGTTCTGAGGAGGCACCATCATATCAGCCTTGTAATTATTTCCCCATTTTTCAGAGGCACAACATTACAATATCCCTCCTCTAAAGTTTGTCAATCAGTCAAGTTCAACTTACATTTATTTCAGAGAATCTCTGCACACTTTAGTCAGTAAATAGCAACAACAGAAAACAAAACACAGGATATTACATGTAAAAGTACACACACATGCACTCACACACATCACACATACACAGGTAATAATGTTAATATGACAACAGGGCTGAGGTTAGTAATTTTAAAAACAGAGATCATATAATTGTGCCGGAGTTGGAGTTGGAGTTGTCAGCCAGTGAAATTAGGAGAGATCATAGTGAAGGGAAAAAATATGTGTTTTCAGCCTGGATTTGAAAGCATCAACAGAGTTTGCCTCCCGAATGTGCAGTGGCAGATTATTCCAGAGAAGTGGAGCTCTCTGAGAAAAGGCTAAACCACCGAAAGAGTTCTTATTAGATAAAGGAATAGTTAAGTATGAGGTTTTGATGGTATGAATTTTTTCTTACCGCGTTGACAAAGCAAGATATTATTGTGACTGCACAAATAATTATGTTTTATTGGACTAAATTAAAGGATGCTTTTAGGAAAGCAGCCTAGCTCCTTTAGGAATAGGTGCATGTGTGTGGCATTCAAGTAGAGAGCGAGAAGCAGGCTGAGAGTCACGAAGCTGGAAAAGGTTTGCAATAAGTTGACAGCAAATGTACGATACAGCCTACAATGTGTTAGTCAATAAACACTGCAGCTTCTCAAGACCAAGAAAAGTCTGTTATTTCACAACTGCTGGAAAAGGGTTTAGTCCTGACGTAAGCTGAGCAGGAAAAGCTAACATTAAGCTAATGTTTGTACCTTTACAACGTCGGCTCCAGTGTGATTGTAGCTTTGTAATCCAGCCTTGAGCTGCGGTGTGTTTTTGGAGACGTGCTAAAATAAATCCACAATGATAAATCCAAAACTGAATGTCTTTTGTGGTTATTTGTCAATTTTTCCATCTCGAAAACAGTTGTTGTTATCGTTAGCATGTTTCTAGCCAGGCACTGGCACTCCCATGATGCAACTGGTTGAATCTGTTGACCAATCAGAGGCCGTGTTCCTGACTTGTCACGTGTAACAACGCTGATACGACAGACAGTAATGAGCTCGGCCCCACAGTAGGCATCACATGACCATGGTATTGCAGTAATCATCACAGTTAAGTAACCATCGTTGAAGGAACACAAAGGATATGATGGAATATGTGGAAAAATGAGGCTTGAAACTTTCTAAAAACTTCCTTTTTTCAGTTAAAGCTTTATATGTAACAGCAAATACTAAACCTGTCGTTGAGCTGTGCACTTACAGTATCCCAAATGATTCCAACAATAGTCAAAGACAGAGAAATTCGCCATTTATTGAAGGTAGCGGTGCGTTTCCTACTAGCCACTAGCTGCTAAAACCTCTGTGAAAACACAGGATATGTCGGAGAGTGAGGAAGGAAGCCACCAAAATTAATACATTACCTTGTCCATGAACATGATTCCTGCCTGAGTCAGATAGATTTTCATCTGTAATCATCCCACGCTACTTCAGATGTCATCAAACTAAGACTTTTGCTATGGTTTTTAATGTGAGAAAGACCCCTAGTGGCAGAACTTACATATTGAGCAATTAAAATGAATAAGAATGAACACGATCAGAGGTTGATGCAGAGAGCGATCTGAGGGAAAATGAAAATCCACTGATCTTGCTGAGCTTTGCTGCCAAATTTATCTGTAGATTTTCAGAGAAAGTCACTCGAAAAACAGACAGTTTTACACCATCTCCCTCGTAGGAAAATGAAGAAATAACTGCAGATCAGAACAACTTTTCGGGGTCAAGTCAGTTTGAAGCAGAATTAATAGATTTTTCTGGCCATTTGGGTGCAGCAAAACAAACTGTAAACACAACACTGACATATTATCACCTTGTAAAGTAGCAAACAGTTGTGTGTTTACACATCCTGCAGATACAGAGCAACATTAGCATTCATTTGGAGTCATGTTTCATGGCCATGTCTTTCCATCATTGCCTTGACATCCTGGCAGACAAAGATTACAGGCATGCTGCCGGAATAAACACTTCACCTGACAACAACATCCCAGCTGTCGCTGCCTCGTCCTGATAGGCTGAAGATGTCCGGCTGATACAAAAGCTGAACTCAAGTAAAAAACACTCTCGGCACGCCAAAATTTACCTGCTGCGCACACACACACACACACACGCACACACATGCATGCACACAAATGAAACCCACTAGTATTCATATTCAAATGAAAATTCTTATCTTTCAAATTGTGGCTCTTCCCTTCAGTTGCTTTTAATGCATGTCGGAGAGATTGAAAAGTAGGTGAGCAGAGAGAGGAAGAGAGGGAGAGAGAGGTGCTGAAAGGAGAATTTGGGTGAGTCCAAGGCATCATCGCACCCTCTCCCCGACAATTTATCAGCCGAAAATTTGACAAACAGACAGACAGACTGACCGACAGACAAATTTCTTTTGCAGGCCCGTTAGCCACGCCCATGATGGCTGTCAAAACAGCAGTTAGGAGGAGAAAGAGAGATGCAGCGACAGAGAGAGAGAGAGGGGAGAGCGAGATAAAGAGGACATTGAGAGCCAGAGAGAGAGGGGGGAGTCGGGTCGGGGGGGAGATGTGTGTGTCTATCTGTCCCTGTCTTTCTTTAATGAAACAGTCGTGTGCTTTTGGAGACAGTTAAAGCTGACAGAAGCACTCAAGTTCTGGCCAAGAGGTCTCTCTCTCTCTCTCTCTCTCTCTCTCTCTCTCTCTCTCTCTCTCTCACACACACACACACACACACACACACACACACACACACACACACAGAGAGAGAGAGAGAGAGAGAGAGAGCCGTGTTTCCATCACTTCAGAGGACATTACAGTGACTTACATTCATTTTCTGGAGACTCACCCATAACCACCACTTGACTAACCCTTAAAGGTGATATATTTAGTCTGAACTCACACTGACCTCACGCTGCTCACAAAACTCAAAAGTGCCTATCAAATATGGATCAAGATTCTGGTACTACGTTGCTTATTTCTCGCTTAACATGATTATACAAAATTACAACATTTTTGTGACTGTTTTGTTGTAAAACAAGAAAGATCATAACCAGGCGGCTGCTATTGTGGGCCTCGTGCTTAAAAGGGAACCCCAGACCTGCGAAAGATCTTGTAAGAGTGATAATTTTAACCAGATCTTAAAGAAACCTTTGTCATATTATAAAACATAATCAATGCATACAATCTACATGATAAAGAAAAAAAACCACAGACAAATCTTGCGAGAGTTCAACAAATCTAGGGTTCCCTTCTAGACACGACCGCTTCCATCAGAAACTTGTGAAACTGAGCTCAAAACTAGGCAGCGGTGATCAGAAATACCTCAATATTCTGTTACTGCTTCATCATCAATTAAATTGTTTTCAGAAACATATTTTCACTGTTGGATGCAAATTTCGTATCTCCATATTTAGATTTTTTTAAAAATCTTTCCTAAATGAATTCTATTGGTCACCCTTTACGTCTGTCTGTGGGTTTTACAACTATTTAATTGTTAAAAGTATTTAAAAAAGAGCTTCTATCTTTGACTCAGGACACTTCTATAAGTTTTCGAACAGAGCGCTTTTTTAAAATTTCCTGAAAAGTAACAGTTTTGGACATACAAGGTTTCTGCCTGAAAATAGCAATATTTTAGTGCAGTGTTTAGCAGCGATGATAGAGTTACTCACCAGGCCGCCATATTGCAAAAACACAAAGAGTGTGATGTCATTCTCTGCTCAGGAAGGCATTACTTCATTATATCTTTACATAATAAATAACTGTTTGCTGACATCTTACGAGGTTGTATTTAGCACCTTTAACTTAAACCTAACCCGACCTCAACCATGTTTTCACCGTTATGAGGACTCAAGTTTTGTCCCCATAAGGAAGGCGGGTCCCCACAATGTAAGTGTGTAAACAAATTCATGTCCCCACAACATGAGTAATACGCGTCCACAGACACACACATGCAGACGCAAATAATTTTGGGGGAATGCAGCAAACATGTAATGTGTCCTTTGGTCTCTGAGACACACTGGGTTCTTTGACATCTCTCGCTTGCTCAACAACTCGTGTGTGTGTGTGTGTGCGCGTGTGGCCTCAGGCTACACCAGCCGGCAGTTCTCCAGACTAATTCACACGAGGCGAAGGTCAACCAGAATTCCTCCAAGGTCTCTCAGTCTCTTGTCTGTTTTTCAGTCCTCGTCCTTGTGTGTCTAACTCTCTTTCTCACTGTCTTTTCTCTTCATTTCTTTCTTTTATTTAGCTCTCCTTTAGACTATAGTGAATGCTTCTGCAAAAACAATATTGGTACAGTGAGGGTATAAGAAAATATATGCACTTTCTCACTAAAAATTTACTTTAAAAAATAATTTTTCTCCTCTCTGGACTGGACTCAACTATATAAAAGCAACTATGTTTTTTTCCTACTTGAGCTCCAGTTTAAAGTTATTATAGTAGTGAGACAAATCCGGAAAAGTCCCAGAACTCTATCCGTAGATTTCTGTACACTAATTGCAAGAACTACTAACCACTGAAGACAATCAAAATGAATTCCATCTGTGGTAACCGCTTTAATCGTGCCTGAAAAGTTAAGCCTGTTGAGGCCCGATGCTGACAAAATTCTGTCCAGAATCGGACCCTGTTTAGTATATTTCAGCCTGAACCCGATTGCAGCCCGACATTTTTCCTAACAAGCTTCCTTCTATCCACCAAACAGTAGGAGTTTTCAGTGACAGGCACAATACATGCAGGGAACTAGACTGACAACATCTAAATTGGGGAGAAAAATTAAACTATATAAATAAATAAATACAGTACAGCCCGAATTGGACGTGAGCCCATGAAATATGTGAGAAATAAGGCCCGACCCAGGTTCGGGCACAGATCTCAAGTTCTAGTAGCCGTCAGTTGTCCATTGCAGTTGTGTATTATTTCAGGTGTATTTCACATAGTTTAACCACCATCATTTGTTGCTACATTTTACATTTTTTCAGAATCAAATATACATTCAAATGCATAAAACATAAATTCTGAAGTGACTTGCAGGCCTGAACTGTAAAATCCACAATACGGTTATTGGAAGAATTCAAAAAACACATATAAAATGAGAAAGAGATGTTGTGTGATTTACTTAACAAACAGATTCAACAAAAAAAATGAAGCTGTCTAATTAAGGACTTCAATTCAATTCAAACTTTCAGAATTAAAGTTGCAATTCAGTGTCAGATATGTTGGGTTTTTAAGTAAAATCATGCATTACATTAGATGTATTGACCAACGTTACTTTTAAATTAAATATTTAGCATCTTTCATTTATAGTCCATGTAACTGAGCCTTTTTGTGCAGTCTCACTCCAAACATAACTATAAATATCAACGCTGCTGCATGAAAACACGTTTCTCCAAAAATGTAATAAAATAAAAATTTATGTACAAACCTGTCCACATATAACAAGGATATTCTTTGGTGTCCTCGTCACTTTAATTTTGCTGGCAAATCCTGCCTTGAAGTAGCGTTACGACCAAGTGCCCAGGCTTTTGCATGTCCTGCCTCTCCTGGCCACATTCTTTGGTCATTTGTAAGGAACACTGTCGAGTCCAAATTTCATTTCATTTAAGCCGATAATTGTTGGTTTTATTCCTGATGTCAGTTTCCCCTGTGTGAGGCTACTAATGCTCAAATGTTAGGTTTAGGTCAGAAATAGTTGTATTTAGAAAAGCCTATCCTCATCAATTTGTGTACAAATTACATGACTATAGACTTTGAAATAGCATGCCGTGCATACACCAAAGTCAAATTTTGCATGCAGGCTTTGCATCCAGTCCTTCCCATTGTCAGGGGATGTAGAATAAAGAGGCATTTTTTACACATGATTTCCAAGAACTGTTGAAGTAGAAGTTAAGTTTGCATACATTTCCACATTTCCATTCCTGTGATGACTGCACCTGCTGCTGCACAGCTGATTGACTGAACAAACAAAGCTGTAAACAGAGCGGCCAATCAGACTGTAGCAAGTGCACGTCACATCATGGGGAACTGGGATTTTTAGATCAAAATTTAGTGGGATTTTTTCTTTGGATTATATCAGTTTATCTGTATTTTGGTCTGAATGTTGACTCTGAATCATTGACTTGCACTGAGTCACAGCATTAGTTCCACTTTGTGTTCAGTTTGTCAAACTCGACAGAAAGGTGGTTAGTTTTTCCACGGTTCCAACAATCACCAGCTCTGGTTTGATTGAATAAATCCTTAATTCCCTAAATTAGATGTGAAAATATTCCAGCTGTTTTTGGATTATTGGGGGTGTCCTGTGCCGCTGAATGAGCAGCGGCTCTCGCTTGTTCTCTGAAGGCAGACCTTTGAATTAGCAAAATAAAAAGACAAAGTTCGTCCAAAGAATTCCAACGCAGATAGCCAATATATTGGTCCAGTTGCCCAACCCTACTGGGAACTCCGACACATTTGGCTGCTCTCATCAGGATGTCTGGACAGTTGCTCAAAAATCTGAATTGCCCTCTTTAAGTCTAATATATTAAATGTTATAGATTTGTATCTAGCTAAGAGATATGTGGGCTTCAGAGAATGCTGCGGCATAATCCACCCCAGCTCCCCTTTAGGTCGGGTCTGCTCCAAACTGAAGAGCTTTGTCATTTAGATGAATTTTTTTTAATCATATCTCTCCAACAATTATCAACTACATCCAACTGTAAGAAAAGGAAAACTTGACATGAGCCCCAGTCAATCCATGTCATCAGATGTCACTATGGGGGCACAGGTCTGCAGAAGTCACAAATAACCAATCAATGCGCAAATAACATCACGAATAAAAGATTAAAGAAGCTTCTCTGAATGATGAAATCAAACATGACCCCAGCCAAATCCGAGAGGTGTGAACTCAGGCCAGTGGTCACAGACCTGAAGACCACTTCAAGAGTCTCAAGTGACTCAGTGAAAGAATGTATAAAAATCAAAGTGTAAATAGCTTTCTCCCAAACCCATATCTGACTTTCAGTAAGAAATGAGTGAACCAGAAGGTCTCTCTTCCCACAAGGCCATCTGAATAGTTTAAAGTTGTTGCAAACAGTCAAGTTCACTGAGGTCCCAAAGAAATCAATTTCAGAGATTTATTGATTGACTCTGAGACGGAAGTTAGAAGACATTCATCCAGTGTGGCAGTAAGCATCCACGCTCATTTCCAACCCACACATGAGCACTTGACATCCTCAGAAAATCTCTTTATACATTTTATGAATTTGTTTCTTTTCCTTGTAACACACAATCTTGTAAGAAAATAAACAAAACAACAATAAAAATTGGGCAATAAGCCGTTTCCATGAATACTAGATCAACAGTTTTGGTTTATGGGTCCGACTTGAGGTGCAAGATAAGATGAAAAACTTTAGACTGTCATGAAAAAAAGCAGTGACAAAATTTAGCACGCAGAATGCAACACATAGGATTGTAAATCCATCAGGATCATTTGTTTGCCTCTTTGGTGCCTCCTGTGCTCTCATGACCCAGTTTAGCTGCTCATCTCACCTTCTTCTTTCTGTTTCTTTCTTCTTCTCTTTCTACTCGCTCATACATCCTTTCCTTTCCTTTCCTTTCCCTTTCCCTTTCTACTCCTCTGCCCTCAGCTTCACGTCCCCCAACAAGAAAAACACATCAAATGAAGCCTCTCCATTGTTTCAGATGCAAATTTGGACCGGAATCAGAATTAAATAAACGTCTCCCTTTATACAACGTTACTGCCTTCATAAGTGACTCATTCACACACAATAGAAGAAATGTCTCATTTTATTGAGACACAATGGCTCTTTGGCAGCTTTTGTCCCCTTCCAGCTCCCCACCCCATTCCCCTCTTGGAAAAAAAAACCCCCCAGCAAAATAAAGTACATCCCAAAATTTTCAAGAACTCTTATTATTACTAATCGTCATGCGGAGGCGACCCCTTACATGTGCATCATGGGAAATGAGGGAGGTGTCACGAGGAGCAATGCTGTCGTGTTCCCTCTGAGTGAGTGGATAAGTGCTACATGTCAGCGTCATGTTTAAAGACGCGCTGCATGATATCTTTGTCATCAGGGCCGACAGAAATCACGGTTGGAGACGAGCGGCGCGCCCGCTTGTCACAACAAACCCCTGCAAGAGGGGCGCGCAGCGCGATGGAAAGCTGTAATTTAGAATCAAATGAATTATCTATGACTTCAGTAAGTTTGTCAGAGAGACGAAGACGTGACGGCTCACGACAGAAAATGTTAATGTTGTGTAGTAAATTACTGCAGCTCCAAAAAATTATTTCAGCTGTTGAGGAAATGTAACAAGATGGAAAGAAGGCCCTAATTGAATTTGTAAAGTACATGTGGAGATAATAAGCTGGGAAGCAGATGATGTGTTAGCTGTGGCATTTACGAAAATGACAATGCAGAAAAGTACACAAAGGCCCTGTCAGATCGAGAAGAGTTAGTATCACAGAGGATTGGGAGGTACACTGCAGTGATTCTCACCAGCACAAACTCCTGAGACTGGGTCAGGACATAACATTAAGCAGCTGGAGAAACGGCCGACGACGGTTTTGACCTT
Organism: Lutjanus campechanus; assembly: GCA_027495735.1. Taxonomy (NCBI): domain Eukaryota; kingdom Metazoa; phylum Chordata; class Actinopteri; order Lutjaniformes; family Lutjanidae; genus Lutjanus; species Lutjanus campechanus. Next base: position 8,937 of record JAJHUR010112514.1, on the reverse strand, counting down.
CATGAGCAATCTGATAAATTTCGGTATGAATTATCTGCATAAGTAGTAAGTGCATAAGACGGGTCAAGAAACGTTAGCAGTCAGATCAGACGTGTTGAAAACAAGCCAACGGTTCAGCCAGATTACTGAAACCACTTTATTTATGAAAGGAAAAACTGAAAGTGAGCGTACTAGAAAAGAACGTTGTCTTGTAAACTGTGATGCATGTTAACTAGGGCTTTGATGGTACAGACTTTTTCTGAGTGAAAAAGCCGCATTGTAGTATATGAGTAAATTGTCAGTCTGGCAGTAAATTTACAGTACAGGTTACAGTATATCAAATAATAAAAGCTGCAACTTCTCAAAACCAAGATAAGTCCCAAAAGTTAGCCCCAAAAGTAAGCTGCGCAAGAAAGGCCAACATGAAGCGAAAGCTAATGCTAGAATTGTACCTTTACAGCGTTGGTTGTGGTGCGATTGTAACGCTTTCAGAAGCTTTATAATCCAGCCTTGAACAACAGCGTCTCTTTGAAGATGGGGGAAAATGAATCTGTCTTCTGTGAATTGTTTATCCATTTTTCTGTGGCTTTATTCCTGACTTGTCAACCAGAGGCTGTGTTCCTGATTGACCCTTCAAAATAAAATTTGCGGTGACATAAATGAGCTCAACAGATATCAGATGACCTCGGTATTGTGGTAATGCAGTTATGGTTACGGCCCTAATGTTAACAACAGTTTTAGACTAGATTAACCATCCGCCTTTGTTGCCATGGCCACATCCGTCTGATTGTCTGTAAGTTTGTGTTTCTTTTCCAATTACGCTTCTTTGTCTAAACCTGGTTAGTAGAGAATTTGTCATAATGAATTGACTTTGTCCCTATGACCTGATCAAACCCTTATGATGATATCGTGCTATAGGAAAGCCTTGACTTGAAATAAACACACAGTCTTTGGATCGGTCCTTTAACATTTGAACTGTTTTTGCTTAGACCGTTTTCATGCCTTTTACACTGAGTTAGCTCTCTCTTTCCACTGTGTTCTCTCATTGAGACGCCGTCTTTGTTTACATGCTGCTTTGCCGAGCTGTTGTCAGCCAAAAGGAAAATGAATGGAAGAGGGCATTCAGCATTTCCTGGTGTGTTGGAGAAAAAAAAAACCCACAAAGGACAAGAGCTCTCTCTCTCACTCTTGCTTTCACTTTCACTTTGAGTCTTTATCAAAATCAAATTAATTGCACTGGACAGGCCTGAAAGAAATTAGCATATGTCTTATTTGTATATAACTAACACTACAGAGTGGCAAACAATAGGTGACCAGGTTTCGCAGTTTTATTTTTGATCTATGTGACCTGCGGCCTTTTGGGCGACTGTAGGCAGGCAACATGTTGTTCAGTGAATGCTTTTTGTTTTAAGAAGACAGAAAGTGAGTCTTATTATTCCTCCAGTTCAACCTTGCTGCCTTGTATTTTTTGTTTTCCACTTTTGCAGTGAACACAATGTGCACACAGGCTTATTTATCATAAAGTATTATTATAAATCTTAATGCACAACTGGTATTCTACCAGTGAAGGTGGTGAATTCGTGCTCTGAAGGCTTTCTGACTGCCATTATATAAAAGGAGAAAAATATTATGATACATCTAGTCAGACTTTTCCAATTACTTGCTTCGAGTTCTTTTTGAAAGTCATTTACCAGCTAATTTCTGTTCAGGGTCACCTGGATCTGTAGTCTATCCTGGCATGTCTAGAAAAGTGTGTGTGTGTGTGTGTGTGTGTGTGTGTGTTTGCATTGCTGCTGAATGTGAAATTACTTGATAGACATGCCCTGAAGATAATAATATAGCTGCATGTGAAAAAGAAAAGCTCAAAGTGCAGGAATTTGCATCGTTGTGTATCTGTGCCTAGCACCCGGCAGCTAGCTTGCTCAGACGATAAGGTTGCCTGCTGGGCAGTGAGGTGAGATCCACAGATAATTTTATACTTACAGTTTTCTGCACCGAATTACTTTTTTCATACGCATACCGATATTAGCGCAAACCCAAATAGCTGCAGGGGGAATTTTGTCACTGCGACAGCCCGATCTGTCGTTCCAAAAAAGTTTAAAACACAACGTAGGGAAATATTTCTACACAGTATCAAACATTAACCAGGCAAATTCATTAATACACATTTCCCAAATTTGGCCCAGATTAAAAGTGCCCCAATAATGACAGTAGTATGAAACATCAAGCCATTTACAAAACTTTAAAACATGATTGTGTGACAATGTATCTTCCAGCCCCCATCCTCTCTTCTTCCTTCCTCTCCTTCCTCCACTCCTGTCATCTCCTCATGCCTCCTTCCTCCGCCCCCCTCCTCGTCAACTTAAAACTTGTAGATCATCCCCCAAAATCAAACAAAAAACATTGCTGAGACTTGTCTTGTACAACAGCCATGGTCATAAGCTGGCCCTCTCCTGGCTCTTGGCTGAGATATGGTTATATCAGGGGCCATATGCAGCTTGTGGACCACAGTTCATTCCTGTATTTGGACCCAGTATAAGTGGATTGAGCGGACCGTCTGTGGGACAGATCATTTTTGCTATGTGGGACTGTGATTATCTTGTGCTACTAGCCCAAAACTTTGGAATCCTGCTAAGTGTTTTCCGTGTAGGTACCCAGTAAAGAGCATTTACTGGAATAACTGGGTGACCACAGTGGAACACAGCATCCAGTTCTGTTTATACTGTGACCAAAACTTATTGATTTTGGAGGAGAGCATTCTCACTAAAAAATGAATAACAGTGAGCTGAACATTTAGTTCCTTCTTAGAATAAGGGTTCCAAAAGGTTCCTCCTGAAGGGCTGAGGTTCTACCTAGAAATATTTGTTTATGAAGAAACCTCTTTTCAAGAAAAGGAGGCTCATAAAGGGTTTCTTTGTAAGACTTAAGGCTTTATTAAGAACCCATTTCATCAATTAAAACTTTTTGAAAGAGGCAAAGGCACAAAAAAAAATGGCACCAGCACACTCAAAGTAAAAGTGATGCATTTTTTCATGTTTTCTCCACGGGAAGGACACCCTAGAGGGCATTTTATCATATTGTCTTGAACACTGGGCCTCTATGGAGGGAACTTTATCATGTTTTCTCTCCTGAAAGGGCCCTCTAGAGATAATTGTCAGTGCGTGGGTGGATTGTAGATAAAACCTTTGAGATAAAAAACAAACAAACAAACAAACATACAAAAAAAAACTGTTCTTGGTTAGAACCTCCCGGCTGCTTTCTTGTTAGCACCCCAAAGGTGAAGCGGTGCTTGATGGAACCTCCAAAAAGGGTTCTGGAGCAATGACACTATTAAAAAAAGTTCTCTGTAGAACCTCTTAAAAGAGGGTCTGTGGGGAAACTTTCACAAATCATTCTACACATGATACTTTTTTGTTGGGTTCTCTGAAAGGGTTCCAAGTGGAACTTTTATAAACAGTTCTACCTGGAACAACAAAAAAAGGGTTTTCCTATGGGGACAAGCTGAAGAAGACATTTTGGTTTTCATTAAAGCACAACTGAGCAGGAGTTTGTTTCCCTTCACACTGAATATTAAACAAAGAAAATATCCAGACAAGCACACACAGACACACAACCTTCAGACTATAGTGTTCAGAATAAAGCCTCCCCGTTGTCACCCCTATAAGAGTCATCTCAGGTGGAAAATAGAATAAAAAATACTTGTTTAAAAACTTGTTTCCAATTCAGGCAGAAACTCAAGCTTGAGTGAAGATTGTCTGAATGAGAGAGGGAGATGGAGAGGGTGGGGATGGAGAGATGAAGAGAGAAGGAGAGATAGAAGGACAAAGAGAGAAAGAAAGAGAAGGAGAGCAAGAGAGATTTGGAGGAGGTTTTAATTGTTTTCCCATGATGCTTTGAGGAGGGCTCGGGGCTCAAAGCGTCGGAGCAGAAAGCTGTTGGAGGGCCTATCGTCCTGGCAACCAAGCCTGACCCTTTAGCACACATGAACATGTGCACGCACGCACACACACGCACACACACCTATACTCCCGCGCCATAACTTGAGAGACCATTGCTCAGGATTGTCATCTGGGGGGACCACCCTTTCCAGCGCTCATACAGCTCTGAAAAAAATCACCAATAATCAGCAACAGTCAGATATTACAAAAGTCTGTTTAAATAAGCAGAATTCCAAAATAAAAAATCACAGGAGTCAGGGTGGTCACCTTTGGGGACCACTCTCACGCATTGTCACTTGTTAGACCCATTTTACCCACTTCACTTACAATGTCACTTTTGAGCCCCTGTGTTACACACCTCTCTAAGTCTGTCACTTGTCGCACCCATTTTACACACTTCTCTATGTCACTTATTGGACCCATATTATTACACACCTCTCTAAGTCTGTCACTTGTCGCACCCATTTTACACACTTCTCTATGTCACTTATTGGACCCATATTATTACACACCTCACTAAGTCTGTCACTTGT
>JAJHUR010112512.1:0-13415 GCA_027495735.1 Lutjanus campechanus | reverse complement strand
AAAAAAATAATAATAATGATAAAACGTTGAGTACATTGAACATGGAAACATTTCGGTTAGCTAGGGTCCTGGTGTTGTGGATGATGACTCACTATCATGGCTTGTTGACACACTTAATGGAATGGAACCATAGTAAACAACATTTGCCTTACCTGTTTTTCCTGTAAAGACAAGTCATGGCCATGACAGTTCTGACAGATGTAACTCTTCAGGTCTTTCATTTCATGATAAGAACTATTAAATCTGCACCGGCTATCAGGAAACAGTTATGAGACTCTGAATTTATAAATGGTTGTTGAGTTTCAGAGGAATTTCTCTGTTAGTTTCTGTTTCATTTAAATACAACTTGCAAAAAACATGTGATTAGAAAAGTATAAAACGTTTGTGGATGCCTTGATAACTGTATTCCTAAAATCATGGCTACAGCCTTGCTTTCATTGTTCTTCACTGATGATGTTTAAAAAATATATTATTTTTATTAGTAGTAGTAATAATAATAACAACAATAATGATGATGATGATGATGATGATGATGATGGAAAATGCCAGTAAAAAAAAAGTGCACCTATTGTATAATAACAAATTTCTAAAATATTCACAAAGAAATTATATTTATTGAAAATAAATTGAAAGAAAAAGATAGAAATAAAAATGTTATAAATAAATAATAAAAATTCAGAACAACAATCTGTTAAAAGAAAAGAGGGAGGCTCTACACTAAAATCACAAATAGAGAAGTCAGAGTGTGTAAATCAACATAATAAAGAGTTGTAAATGGACCATACTGAGAGTGTACAGTGTGTGTGGATGTGGAGGTGACAGTCAGTGGTGGTGTGTGTACCTCCTGTGTGACTCCTGATGTTGTGATGAGCTGAACATCACTCCACTGTAACGTGCCTCCTGTAACAGGCCTGATCCTCCTCACTCGTGCCTCCCCGGGTCTCCACCTCCTCCTCTCTGCTCTCTGATCATCACGCCTCCTCCGCCCCGTCTCTCCCCACTTTGTTTGTGTATAATTCATTATTTTTGCTAAGCATATAGGCCTTGAATGCATCTCACAGAGCCGAGCACTTCAGATGTTCCCTCCGCAGCCGCCGCCGCCGCGGCCGTCGCCACCTTCCAGCGGGCTCAGCCCGCTCTTTAGCTCTATGTGTTTTTCCTCTGACTTCAAATGGCACTTTTGAGTCTCAAATTTTGTGTGGATGAAAAAACAACAAAAAAAGGAGGAAGCTAAAAGTGACGGTGTGCGCCGACAACAGCCAGCGACAACAAAGCTGCCCCCCCCATTCCTCCTCCTTCTCCACCTCCTATTCCTGCTTCTTCTCCTTCCTCCTCGTCTATTATCTTGTTTCTCTAAAAGGGATGCATTTGTTTGTTCTCCTTTTGTTTTGCTCTGGAGACGTTTTCTCTCCCTCCCTCCCTCCTCCTCCTGTTCTCCTTCCCTCTCTCTCCCTGTTCTGCCTTATGCTTGCTCGCTCCTTTCTTTTTGTTTTCCTCCTCGTGGGCCAAAAGCTCATAATCATTTCAAAGGTCCTTTAAATATATAATAAGAGCTCTGCATTGTGATAAACAACATGTCACAGGGAGAACATCAACATGGCTTCCTGTGCACGTACATGCACATGTGCGTGCACACACACACACACACACACACACTAAGTTAGGCACTGTGTGACCTGTCTGTCTCTCACACACTTCTGTCCTTCTGTTGTTCTGCTCAGTTTGGATTGAGAGGTGATGAGCATTCACAATACGAGTGTGTTCTTGGTCCAATCACAGACAGGTGATTGCCAGAAAACACAATGCGAGTGGAATCAGGTGAGATATATGAACTCTGTGTCCAGACTGCAAGCATCTCGTCAGTGTTGTGTTTGCGTGATGAGAGCATTAACATGACACTAACATGGCGGTCTATAGACCTTTTTACAGTTACAGCAAGATGCGCACACAGCTTGGCAACGGGAGTATGGTGGACCATGACAGCTTGTCAATGAGCGCAGCAAACACAAGCAGTTTTGATCGAGTCCTCAGTCCAGTCACAATGTTAAATAGTTTGCAGCGATAGACGCCGCTGATTGCTCTGAAATGGTCATGATCCTGCTGTAATCCTGTACAACCTCAGTCGACCTGTGGAATATTGATCGTGACAACTGTACATGCAACAACCAGACATACTGGTGATTTTGGTGCTTGTAAACTATCTATCAATGTTTGCAGCTTGATAACTCATCTGAATGACTGGGGGAGACCGCTACTTCTGTTACTGAAATGCGCGCTGATGACGTCGGCTGTAAAAGGATCTATACAAGTTCTGTGTTGTCTGCGCATTTCAAATTGTTGAACAGCAAAGAAGCAGCCAAACTTTCTGTGTAGTTCTATTTTTCCATCTACACTGACACATATGATTGACACTAAAGTTATTCAAAAGGCAGAAACAATAAAACCAAAGAGCAAGATCAGATAATACTGTAACGAGAAAATATGGATAATAATATCAAAGTTTAATCATGAAAATGATATAGCCTAACAAAACCTAAAATAAATAGTAATGTAGTAAACCCATACGTTTTCAAATAACGACTTGCCTAGATTGCAAAATTTGATAAAGATATTTATTCAGATTTACGCGTGTATTGCTGGGAACAGATCGTGAAGCACCTGCTGCAATGCCACCAGAATTGCCAGAGGCAACTAGTGGATTAAGTTCCACCAACATTAAGATGACTCCCACATGTTGCCTCAAACTGAAGCAGTTGTTGATCACTTGCGGCCCCTAGTGGCCAGTTAAGAAGAGAGAGAAGTCAGCTGTCAGTGGTCGTATAAAACAGATCAGTCAAAAAATAGAATTACTGTCTCACAGTTGTTTGTCTCCACCAACCAGTCAAGTTACAGTTTACATCCATGTCTGTCCACACTCATATAATGTCTGCGGTGAAAAGGTAAACAAATTTTTTTTTTTTTGCAAAATGGATATTCTCATTACACGTGTGATTACAGGTAGAAACACCCTGTCTTTACTTGGAGACTATTTTTACAGATGAAGACAGAGTACTGATAGAGAGCTGAACATTATGATGTCATAGCAAAGTTGACCTTTGACCTTTTGGCTATAAAATGTCATCACTTCATCATTTAATCCTATTAGATATTTCTGTGTAATTTTGTCACAATTGGCATATAAATCTTGAGCTGTGGCCAAAAATGGGCTTAGTGAGGTCACTGTAATCTTGTCCTTTGACCACCAAAATCCAATCAGTCCATCTTTGAGTCCAAGTGGACATTTGTGTCAAGTTTGAAGAAATTCCCTTGAGACGTTCTTCAGATATCACATTCAAAAGAATGGGATGATCTGAAAACATAATGCTTCGGGCCATAAAAACACAAAGGCATATAAAGCATTTAAAGAAAATGTTTTTCAAGGATTTTCAAGAAATCTAAATGACAGAGGTGCTTCAGCAGACTGTCATGGATGTGCACAAAAATAATTAGGCTGATCGATCCAGTAATATTTGAGATAAGCTCCGGACAAGATGCAGGTCCACTCCCCACAAGCTTGCACACAGGTGAGCAATTACATGATCCCCTCCCAGCTTGCATACCTGGCAGGGATAAAAAGCTAGTGTGTACTTCCACTTTTTGGGTGTTAAAAAAACAACTGGTGTTTCATTTTTGCAGCTCTGGCCATCAGTTCTATTAATTGTGATACATTTTTACACACCACAGTAGCTCCAAATATGCAGCATGCTGTTGGAGGGTTAAGTAGTCCCATGGTACATGGATCATTAAGTACACAACTGCTACGTTTAACAGTGGGTACTCATGCGACATATCATTGGAAAGCTGAGATTCTTAACCATTTCAAGCTATAACCACAACAGCAGCTGCTATCAACACCACAAATATACAGACAGACAATTAAAAAGTTCAGTCAACTCACTTACAAAGCCACATATCATGGTTTGTTACACAGAAGCATCTGGGAAGTTGTCCAGCTTGGAAAAGGGCAGGCACTTTTAAAAACACTTGTGATTAGATGAACCATCTGTTTATCATGTCTATCACAGACTAACTTCAACCAATCAGATCAAACTCTTGCCGAAGCCAATCTAAATCCAAATCACACGATTACATTGATGCTGTACATACCCACGAACTGCTGTCATATGATTTCAAATAAGTGGGTTTTTCACTTATCATCCATTAGATATTAGCTTGGTATCAAAATAGCAGCTGCACTGCTACACAGCTGACCTTTCAGTTAACACCTCACCGGAGCCAGTAGGAGCTTCCATGTCCCGTCCACAGCACACAATGACCAACAGGAGTCCTCAATGAAAGGAGGAGCCTGCCCCTCTTCTTTCAGGCAAAGACCAAGCCAGCTGCGACCAATTGTGCTGATGACACTTCGTACTGCCACTGAATTCCCGAAAATGACAATATGTAGTTTTAATGTGTCATACGAAGGCATAAGACACAAATTATGTACATTTTAACTGCTTTTCCACCACTTGTTTTGACGTCTTTACAGAAAGTTTAGTTAGAAAGTTCTATGATATGTTGATGCTTTAGTTCCTCTGAATCAGGGGGATTTAGGGTCTCCAAATGGCCTTTTTTAAAATAAACACTCAGACTCAGAAAAACATGTAATTCATGGTCAGTGGTTTTGTTATCACATTTAAACTTGGACTAAAGCTTCATGCTGTGGTCTCATTGTGTTTTCTAGCTATTAAGTCACAGTTAGAGGTCATGCAGGAATAAAAAAAAAAAAAAAACTATTCAGGGGGAAAGAAAAACCTTCAAATTCACTTTTCAAACTTCTACTACTTAATGGCAGTTCACTACAGTGATTCTGACTGAATAACGTCAGAGTAGCCTCTTTCAAACCAGACTTAAACCATGCATGTGCTCCAAATCGTTCAAGAACAGCTTTCAATTTACTTTGTGTTGTTTCAGGCTAATTTTACAGGAATGGTAACACACACCCTGGTTAGCCAAAACTTATTAAAGACCAAAGGCAGCAGGAGTTGAACTTCACTGAACTTGATTGTGCAGATTTGCACTGCTGACCAAGAGCAAACTGTCTTGACAGTGATGAGCTCTGAGCGTACATGAAATAAAATGGAGCAAACTAGAGCAGAAGTTCTGTTTGTTCTCAGCCAAGGACCCCCTTACAAAGAAGGACCTCTCATAGTGACACGATGCATTAGATACAGGGGTTATGATTCAATATATTGTGATATATTGCTGCACTTAAAGAAAGTTGATACATTGATGTTTTTTAATCTAATTTTAGAAAAACTGTCATAAAGGTCACACCACAATATATATTAAATCTGTGTCAAAAAAGTTGACTTTTTTATGCGATCAGAACAGTGAAGATCTCTGATGGCTTTGGGGATTTAAACAACACAAAATGAACCACTACTACGAATCTTTGCATGCGTGTCATGGACCCCCAGGGGGTTTTGGGAACCACTAAACTAGAGGAAGCTATATTAGCTGTGATACACTTAGCCTCACCGTCAGCCAATTACACAATAGGGACAGTTACTCTTTTATAATCAAGTTTGAAATTAGGTGAGATTAGATTAGAGTGACAGACAAGAGCAACATATAAAACCAACAAAAATCATTTGAAATTCCTCCTATTTGCACAGTGATTTTTACTTTAAATAATCTTCAGAGTAAATCTGTATGCTAAAGTAGAAAAAAATATGTAATTAAATGAAGTTGTACCTTCAGATGCAGTGCAGAGCAATGATAATGTTGGATGGAAAGACATTTTCTCAGGGTTTTTGTCCTCTTTTCTGCCATTACATTGCATTAATCCCTCTTTTTTTCCAAACAAATAAGCGAGCCAGCACATGCAGCCTCATATTGTTCATATGCCTGGTGGGTGTCACCCTCCATCTAAATGTTAGGCTTTGCTCTAACTAACATTTCAGAGCTGCCTGACACTGTTTGCATGTAAACACGCTGCAGAGAAGCAGCTTTTTCTCTCCAGAAAGATGCTGTTTGGAGGAAATTGAGAAGCTCACCCCTGGCACTGCTTCTCCCCATAAATCTTTTAGCATGTGCCTCTTGGCTAAATGACTTTGTACAGACAAAATTTAACCTCGATCCCGCCCTGCAAGCTGTGAGAGTGGAGAGAGCTCGACGGCGTAGAAGAAACAAATGGAGGAGAATTTCAACTAAAGGGAGACATTTTGTCTTGTTTTGTGCTGTATGCTCACATGTTTTTTGGTGGAAAGACCTTTGGAGTAGATTTTTGCTTGTAAAAAGCAAAAGCATAACACAACTATTACGATACCCTCAAGAGAAGATGAGCTGTTCTTTGCTATTTTGAGCAGGAAATCACTTTATTACTAGAAAAAAAAGGTTGGTGCACATTTACAACCCAGAGGAGCTTCCAAAGTGATTCAATATGTTATCATTTCCTGTGTTGCATCATGTTAACACTCCAGTCAAACATCAAGTGGCAGCTCTGTTCATGGTCAAAGTGGAGCTGGAGGGTGATGATAGTTTGATTCTCTTCCTCTTAAAATATTATTTTTTGGACAGAGATGAAGAGTTTTTGAATATTATCACACTTAAGTCATATTTTTTCCAAATCATTTTTTTTACACGTACACTTGTGTCAATTTTTTGATTTAGCAAAAAACAAACGAACAAAGGATTACAGTGCTTTACATTATAATTATGGGAGTAAAAAAAATATAAGTAAGTGCCACTGACACAAATGCCATTTCAGTTTAGAGAAATCCTGATACTTTATAATACATAATGTTGCATCTCGACTAAGAAAAGCTCCATTCTTTGCTGCCTTTTCTTTGATCGATGCTCAGTTCTAGTTCTCTTTGAAGGAGATTATTGAAAGCAATCTATGCAGAAGCAATCTCACTTGAGGCAGCAGTAGAACAGCAACTCCTGTAGTTTGCGACATAAAATGACAAAAAGGAGTCTGGTTGGTTTGGAGAGTGATATTTGGCTTATATAATGGTCATTTCTAGAAAGAAGAGGCTGAAAATATGACCTCAAATATACAGTACACTTCAACTGATATAGATTTTTTAGGTGTCTGAAATACAGTTTCAGACCCCTAAAAAAGTCAGTTTGCTGCTGACCCTGTCCACAGCAGTACATCGCTCAGCTTCCTACATCAGGACTCCTGCTGCTTCTCCAAACTTGACTCCGATCAACTGCAGGTAACACACTGACTATGTATAACAATCCAAACTATCCCTTTAACATGATTCACTTAGTATTTTATTTATGCTTCATATTGATATTAATATTTTGCTTTAATTGCAGAGAAAAGAGTTGGATGGAACAATGTTTGCTTCTAGCGTACATCCATACCAATTATCAGCTGTAGTTTTAGTATTTCTGTCCCCGCCAAAACACTATGAAGCCCAAACTGCTCTGCCTGTAAAAACCCTGACTGCCTGACTGAATAAAAACTTTAACAGAAGTTTCTCCCAGAGACTTATTAAAGCCACAGAAGTCACAATCTTATGTAGATAATAGTAAGCATATAAAAAGCATTAGAAATCAGATTTAATCCAAATTCAAAATATCATCTTCTAAGTTTTTGTACACTTTCCTGGGTTTGAATTAGGCATGTTTGTGCTCAGAGATTTATTACAAAAATTATGCAATTAATTCCACAAACCAATCATAAAAAAATCCATGTCAGTTGCTATGTGGGTGCAAGAGAATTTCTCTGCTGCCGCTGCAGCAACTCAACAACGTTATCACTCCTTTAACACAAACAGGGATTTAACCCGGCCGTAAGTGTTCGCTGTGTTCAGAACATTTTCCCTGCTTTACTTTGCTGTTAGACAGTCTTCACTGATGGAGAACTGAAGCCCCCGTCTCTGCATAGCCTCAAAACTCCACTGAAAAAAAAGGTCATTGGAGCTGCTGGTCTACCTCTGCCTTGATCTGCAGCAACTAATGTTAGTTCAGACCCGAACAAACTTGTTAAAATACAGAGGTCACACCAAAGTCACACAATAACACAAAATAACTAACAAACACAAACTCCTACAACTCCCATGTCCTGCGAGGTAAAAAAGACGGTTTCTGTCCACGGAGTGCGGTGGCTGTAAAGACGGCTTCAGGTCCCTGTTGGAAAACACCATCTGACAACAGAGTAAAGCAGTGAACATGGTCTAAATATAACAAACACTTAAACCAAAATCCTTAAATACATTTTGCTGCTGCCTGCATCCACGGCAGGACATTACTTAGCTTCTCTGTTGAGACTCTTGGGGCAGCTGTCAATCAAACATGAGCTGACACGCCCACACACTCTTGAAAAATGGCCCAAAATGCAAAATTAGCTGGTTCTGAACCAGGTTTTCTAATAGATATGAACATTTATTTTCACTCAGATCTTTGTGGATGCTTAATGCGAAACTTTACTCTGACATCGTATGTGCATTTTTACTATTTCCAGAGGTTTTAAAGAACCGTTTTTCTGTGAGCAGTTTTTGGAACTTGAAGAGGACCTAAAGGCTCTCTGGACTCACTGCATGTGAGTGTAACCTCTCATTTTTACTGTCAGTGTGACCTGAACACTGCCTGCATCTGTACCAGTGACACTGTACACCACACATGCAAAGACAATGAAGTGCACATGTACACACACACACACACACACACACACACACACCCTCCCTTCATGAACCCTGACATCTCTCCTCCATCTCCACTCTGATTCCCAGTTATGTTGCTTGCATCTAAAGCGGAGACGTTGCTCTTTCTTCATAATTCATCCACTCCTCTTTATTGTGTCGTTTGTTGCTTGCTGCTTGTCAGAAGAGAGGAAGAAAAAAGAAAAACGGGTAAAGGATATCTCCCTTCATCTTTAATCCTGTCTTAAGGAATCAAGAAGGCACATCTGAGCTAAGATTCATCACTGGATTCAAAGAGATCTGTAGAAACAAAAGGAAGCTGTCGAAACCACACCCCGTCATCTGGAGAATCTCTGGATAGAGCCGGGCTGTTCATCCAAGAGGCAGGGCACTGACACGTTTAGTTCTTATCACCCTGCTTTTAAAAATCATTGTTATCTAATTTTTAATGTAATAGACTGGATAATAATAGAATTATTAGATCTCTATCTAAAATACAGTGTTTCTGCTCTTGTAGGTCTGTAGTAAATACAGAACATTCTGCAGAAATGTGAGAAAATTGTGTTATTAACCTCTTTTAACATCCCTCACATGTATTTTACTTCTTACTCATGTAGATACGTGACTAAATGTAGAATATGATGTGGCATCCAAGTATTACCAGCAGTTACAGTTGTGCAGAAATGATCTAACATTAATAGTGAAAGTAAAGGATTTCTGTCCACGCTCAGAGGCAGAGACGTGTCTCTAGCCACAGGATCAACTTACACATCCTCATACTTAAATGCCACAATAGGCTGATTGTCAATTACTCCCAAAACAACATCTTTTACTGGTGGAAGGTACCCGCAGCGACAGACTTACCAGACCTTGAAAAGGATAGATCACCCATAAATGAAAATTCAGTCATTTTCAGTCCACAAAACACTGCTGGAGTTTCACAGGAAAACAGTGTTGCAAGCCTCCGAAACAATGGAGGTGAACGGTGACCAGTTCTAAAACATTAAAAACAACAGAATAAAAACATGAAATGCCTTCATACTGCTCCTCTGGTGTAATCCAAGTCTCCTAAAGTCTGACAACGCCAAGTTGACTAAAAAATGTTATTTTCACCATGTTTTTAGCCTGAATCTTCACTGTAGATCCTTAGCTTGGAGCCATGTTTATGTGCACATGCACACTGTCTGAACTGTGTGATGTGATGATTTAGGGCACTTAGATTAAACCAGACAAGTAGTATGGAGTCATTTTATGTTTTTTTTTTTCACTTGTTTCTTACTTTTGAAAACTGGTCACCATTCACTTCCACTGTTTAGGAGATTCTGCAACAGTTTTCCTGTGAAACTCCAGCAGTGTTTTGTGGACTAAAAATAATCCCAACCCTCAATCAGCATGAAGGTGAGGAGATAATGACTGAATTTTCATTTTTTGGGTGAACTATCCCTTTACCTACATTACATGAGTCACATGACATCACAAACATGGGTTACACTGAAAAACAGTTGCAGTTAGGTTAGGTTTAGGGAATAAAACGACATGGTTAGTGTTAGCAAAGAATTGAGGTTTATCTTAAAATAACTACGTGACATATGTCACATGATGGGAGTGACACATAGTTTACATTGTAAAATGGTTGCAGCTTGTTTAGGATGTAAGGACAGAAGTGACGTCACTTGCGTGACAGAAGTGAAGTGATGGATGTCATGTCCATAATAAGTTACTCCAAACTATAACTCAAACCACGATACACAGTGGTGGAAAAAGTACTGACAATCTGTACTCAAGTACAAGTACTTCTACTTTGTTAAAATATCACTCAATTACAAGTAAAAGTACTGATGTTACAAAAATACTTAAGTAAGTAAGTAAAAGCACAAAGCTTTCCTCAAAAACTACTCAGAGTATAGTTACTTTTTAACAGTTGATTTTTAATGCATTATCACACAGGGTTTTTGTTTCTCCAAATCTTCAGTCTAAATGACCCTCAGCTCCTTCTCTGTACTGTTCAGTGCTCACAGTCTCTCTACAAACTAGAGCTGCAAACAGGAACAATTGATGAATCGATAATAATTTATAAGATACAATGTTTTCTGGGGGGGTTTTGTCACTTTTTTTTCTCAGTTTCTTTATTCGACAAATGATTCCACCAGACAAAACAATGTCAGATGAGGAGCAATTACATCCATAACTATTGATCAAATATCAAATACATTTTTAATTGGTTAATTTCTTAACTACAATTAAATGAATTTCAAATCGTGACTTCTTTTATTGCAGTTTTCACATGTTCCTGCATTATCTTTGCCAAAAACATCTAAAAACATCAAAACATGCGTTGATGTTTTTTTTTTTTTTTTTAGAAAAGCTGCTGTGAAATCAGGTATTTCTGTCTGCAACAATTCCCCCAAAGGCCCGCCAAATCCTGGAGGAACTGATATACGCCTGAAATAACTCCTCCCACTCTGCACCTCTATAGCAATAGAACAAGCAGGTTGACGGACATATTGATGATATAGTTGGTTCTTTATATTTTACCAATGTAACAAGCAAAGACTTGCATATCCTTTTGAGGAGTTGACCTTTGGGAGCTGCTGTACAAGCTCCTCACACTAAAGTAAAGACAGACTGGATGTTAATTTGAATCAGTTTTGCTAAAGGTTTGCTCAGTCAGCAGTGGGTTTGAAGAGCAAATGTCAACCTTGGAGGAGTTTACAGAGAGCTCTGAGCAGTTATGTAGTGGGTCGGGCCAGCACTTGAGGTGCTGCTGTCAGTGTGTGTGTGTGTGTGTGTGTGTGTGTGTGTGTGTGTGATGGTCCACGGTCTCACCAGTGTGGTTGGAGGCTACAACCAGTTTTCCCTGTGGCCTCTCTTTTTCTCTCCTTCATGCACACGCGCACACACACACACACACACACACACACACACACACACACACACACACACAGCTGTGCAGCTGTTGCAGAAGTCTTGTGAGTGTTCTCAGTGGGAAATAGCAGGTTTTGTCTTCAGGTGGATGTTGAGTTCCCTGAACACAGCAACACTTTTATTCTCTTTAAAAGCTCAAAGCGTGCTGCAGATCCCTGATCAGTGAGCCTGATGATGCAGCGCTAAGTAACCAGTCCAACCAGCTGTGCTGCACGATGAGCCTGGTCGCAACACCACACAACCATAACGACTGCGTATTTGCAAGAATCTGGCTATATTATATGTATCACAATATAAGGATTCCAATTCAATATACTGCAATATACTGTATTACAAGACAGTAAATAAGAAAATGTTTCGCAGGTTTTTTAAAATCTAATTTTAGGAAGATTGTCATAAATCTGAGTTTTAAAAAGTTTGCTTTTTTTATGCAGTCACATCAGTGGGATCTGCATTTATATTTATCACACTCCCTGTAATTTCCAACATCACAGCACTATTTGGTCCTCACTTCTTCCTGTCTCAGTTTATGTTGTTATGCTGGCGTGAAAGAGTCAGATGGCTGAAGACAGCTTACAACACTGTCCCCAAACTTTGCATATAAACTGATTACAATTCATGATGCAGTACTTTTGAGAATGGACACAGTATCATGAAACACAATATCGCAATACTCAATATTACATGTACACCCATCCACACTCTTTAAAAATGATCAAAGACAGGTTTCAGTGCAACATCATCACAGAGATGCACGCGCGGCCAGGGGGACAGAAAGCAGTCAGTGTTGCCCACAGATGTTGTGACTTTTCAGACAATTTCAGTGACTTAACTTCTAAAAAGCGAGGAGCAACAAGTTTAGCGACTTGTTCTGTCAACTGTGTTAGAGGTCTCTCTCTTTGGCTGCTGTCAGGCAGGAGTCCGAGTTACTCTTTAATTGAATCATTTTGTTACGTCATGTCTTGTACAGGATGTAAAGTAACCTTGTTGTGAAGGTTTTTATTTTGAGTTAATTAGTTAATTGACACAAATGTTACAAGCATGCTTCTGATATGGTCAAAGAAGGAGGATAAACAGGCTCAATAACCAACAAAAAACAGATCAAGAAAAGTTAAGAGAATTAATGAGAGGTCAATAACCAATAAAGTTTATGTGATTCGGCTCCTTGTAGCTAAAATTTTATTTGAATAGCAAACTTTTCATTCAGAGACCTGATGACTTCACTGATAGTCAGTAATTATTAGCTAACATTTTACATAAGATATGAAAGACAAACAAACAATTCAAACTCTGAAATAACATTTTATGATTGAGTCAACAAGAATTTACAAAACTGTGCTAAATGTGAGTTGATTACAACTGTTGACTATAATCTTTTGACCAGCTATCAAAGCTCACACCCTGTAACATTTGTAAACGAGAAACCCAACTGTACATTTTAAGTTATGGCAGAAATAGACTGAAACACGACAAAGAGCTAACAGCTATGATAGCTGCCATGTGAGGCTGACACAGCTGTGCTAAGAGCTAAATGCTCATTTCAGCATGCTAACATGCACACAAAGACAACCTGTTGATGTTTGGCAGGTTTAATGTGGGATGGAATAATTCAGTATAATTAAGTTTACGAGCTCATTAGTTCCTACCTGCCGTTGTTTAGAAGGGACAGATATGAGTGTAACAGCAGAGTGTTTGTCCTTCTGTGAACCTGAGAGAGTGAAGCTCTCCTTTTTTCTTGTCCGACCTATATTCCTTACTGATGAATTGACTTTACTGTTTAAGCTGAATAAAACCCTCCCCCTTGTTTCAGTGTTCCACTTCTTCTGTTACTTTACTCTGTTGCCTTGACCT
>JAJHUR010112511.1:0-11831 GCA_027495735.1 Lutjanus campechanus | reverse complement strand
GCTCCAAGCATTTTGAGTTAAAAATCTCTGAACTTTTCATAAAGGCGCTGGTGTTGTCACCTTTTTTCGGGCAACCAATCATATATTAGATGGGGACGTGACACCTTGGTTGGGAGGGGGGGTGTTGATGTGCACTGGAGAGCCAAGACTCAACTCATGCCTGTGAAGGAACGAAGGAGCCAGAGGGAAAGATGTTTTGTGTCTGTGTGTTCAGCTCTCAGCACTTTCATAGCTTCTTGTAGGACTGTGTGTGAATCTTGGTGGTTTGAAGTTTAGTTTTTCTCCTGTGTCACTGTTTGTACTCTGAGGTATCTGTTTTATTTTACTGTCTCCTTTCAGCTGATAGCCCCTATCAAGACACATCTACAAGCAAGCAGCCCAGATGCATACCCTGCTGTGCCATGCTGACACGGTGAGTCAAACCGAGGCAGCACATCTTCTAGTTGGTGCTCAGTGAAAAAAATGTCAAACAAATAAATGCGAATAGATGATGAAAACCAAAGGGGCAATGCTAGACTGCAACAATGGGAGGCATAGGAACGTTCAAGACATCGCTGTCATTGAAGAAAAAAAAACAGCCCAGACACATCATCCCAGCACTCTGTGGCATCCTGCCAGCACCATTCTGCCAAGAAAAACGGACACAGGACCTAAAGGTATGGGAAGGTAAACAAAGTACTGCTGTAGACAGGGTCAGGAGCAAAATGTATTACAGCCACCTAAAAAAAATTAATTCATACACTAAATTTAGAATATTTTCACCACTTTGCCATCAGACCACCTGACAAAATCAGAAATTTCACCTCTCAGAACACAGAAGCTGCTGTCTACAGCTGCCTCGATTGGCTAGTTTGCTCGTTTAATTGTGTGACTTTGGTGTTTTAAAAGGATAGTTTGGATTCACTGAAGTCACACAATGCAAACAAAGTAACAGATCAAGGCAGCAGTAGACCAGCGACCATGTTCTGCAAGGTAAAATTACTGTTTTTGTCAAAGGAGTCTGATTATGCAAGAGAGAGCAGTATTTGGCTTATAACAGCAGTTTTCTGCCAGAAAAAGCTGTCTGACGGCAAGGTAACGCCATGTAAATATTCTAAATATAGTGTACGATTAAACTGATGTTGATAATTTTAGGTTGCTCTTTATCAAGTGGCTAAAATACCTTTTGTTGCTGACTATGTCCACAGCAGTTCATTACTTTGCTTCCTACACAAGTACCCCTGCTGCTGCTCCACACTGAGGAGCGTGTCGACCACCATCTACTGTAGGTAATACACCAACTATCAATAATTAACTCGTACAACCCCACGTGAAATAATCCAAACAATCCTTTTAAAGCAAACATACATCATCACCTTCTATTTGAGACCTCTGAACCAGCAGGAAACCTAAAAACTATGACAACAACATGAGGGGAAATCTGCAGCAAAAAAATCAGTTCGGCCCAGAACAGTAATGCTCAAACATGAGTGATCATATTTCACCGCAATGTAAATCAACAGCGTGAAAGCACTATTCATCAGGAGCCAAGCAACCAGCAAAAGAAAAATGAACTGAACCACTACAAGAAATTGATTCACTATCAATATCAATGCAAACAATGCATATACATAGATGGACGGCAGCATAATTTAGCTGATTATCAGCCAGAGGATGCCAGGACATAAAACCATAAAACACATCTGAGAGGACAAAACAACAGCCAGCCATATCAGCCAGCACAAAAATGATGAACAGAGCCAAAACACCCACTCTCAATGTGCATGTGAGAGGAAGCAGCAAACACTTACCTTGATGAAGTGCTGATCCTCTGTATCCCAGCGGAGAATACGTGCAGTGATAGATGTGTTTTTTTTAAAAAAAATCCTGATATCTGTAACATCCACCAAGCCAGCAGGCCCATTTCAAAACCAGCAACCAGCAACAAGCTCAGTTGTACACATCAACATATAGTTATTAAACCAGAAATTTCCAACTTATATGTAGACCAGAGATTTTCAAAGTGGGAGGTGGGCATCTCCAGGGGGGAGTCCAAACTGTTTCGGTGAAGATTCAGTGAATGGAAATGAAAATCTATTACGTTAGTTATCAAAAGATCAAAAGGAGATCACATAGTGAAGCCTCCACGTATGTGATTTGTTTAAACATATACAGTGTTAGGGATTTTCCCTTTTTTCCCCCACTTTCCTGGAGTCAGAAACTAATGAATGCCTCTGTACAGACCATTTTTTATGTATTTGGTGTAGTTTTGAGTTATGTTAAAAAAAAAAAAAAAATTGTTGAGTGTCTAGGTATCAAATAACAAAATCATAAACCCATAAACATCCAGGACTTGAATTAAACTAAACAAGTAAAATAAGGGGGTGCCTTTTTCCAAGCTTTGTCTGAGGGAAGGCCCACAGTCTCAGACTTTAAAAACCACATGCTGTAGACAACAAGCACAAATTGAGACACACACCACTATTACAAAACAACAAAACCATCCCTCCACTTTAAAAGAAAAACCACGAAAGACAAATACAATTGCATTAGCCTCCATGTTCTGAGTCCAAAGCTTCACCAAATCATACTGCACAGCCACAAACATACTTGCCAACCCAGCATCAGAATTCTCCTGTATTTCTCCAAATTTATGACAAATGTTTACAGATGTTTTCCCTGTCATTATCACAATCTGATTCTGGCACTGCACAGCATGTATAATTCCTATGACTCCAAAAGTCTACTGTTTCTACCAAACCTGACTTCCTGGAAAGAAGAATTCCTGTTTCTCAAGGAAAGTTTTAAAAGAAATGGGTACGTAATTTGTAAAATCTGCTGCGTCAATTTTCCTTTAGGAGCAGGACAAAAAAAAGAAAAAGAAAAGAAATGTCATGCCAGATGGGCAAATCATTCTGTATTCTTTCCTAAGAATTAAAAGTAAAACTCAAAGTATTAACATAAAAATGCTGTTGCACTGCATATTTATCAATTTGTTATTTTAATTCACCAAAATGGAAGAAGCAGTCTCTGAACACACATTTTTTGGTTTCAAAATCCTCCCTATTTTTTAAATCTCATAGTTGGCAAGTATGGCCACAAATACCACAGCGTCACCCAAACATGGAAGAAAATACTGCAGTCACAACACAGCAGTACAAAACAAGTCTCAGAGAGAGAGAGAGCAGAATACATGCAGTGATAAATAGACTGCGGCCTAAAAAACACTCTGGTATCAGTAATATCCACCAGGCCAGCAGCCTCATTTCAAAACCAGCAACCCAGCTCAGTTGTAAATATCAACACTCATTTATTAACGTTACATCCTAAATTTCAGACTTGTATGTCGACAACAAGAAGCCCAAATTGAGACATACAGCAATACTACAACTTGACAGAGCTATCTTCCACTTGGAAAGTTAAAAAGAAAACAAAGACAATAAATTTACATCACATAGCTTCACAAAAACACACTGCACAGCCACAAATACAAAAGCTTCACACAAACATGAGGAGAGCACTGCAGTAACGGCATAGCTAGTAAGAAAATGGGTCTTACCTTTAGGTGGTCAGTTATGAGGTCACTTAGCCTGGCTCCATACTTCCGTCCAATGAGTTTGAGGTGATACAGTTGACAATTCACTCCGATATCAGGTTAGAAGTCACTCACAGTGTTAAGGTCCACTGTCATTACGGCGGCTGTCTCCAAACTGTCCTGATATTCTGCTTCGGACGATGTTTCATCAGCTCCAAGGTAGAGAAGTTTCCTTGCTTGTGTTCAACATGTTAGCTAGCTGCGGCAGCAGCAGCAGCAGCAGCAAAGCTAACTTACTTATGTTCTACTTAGGTTAATTTCACTCATCGTTTTACCTTCAGCCAGGTCTCTCTTTTCTCATTTCTTTTTCTACTTCTGTGTTCTCACTTTAGGTCGCTTAGGAATGTGTCCCCGGTTCGTTTATTCTTTTGCATCAGCTAGCCAGGGCCGAGCCGAACTCCAACGGCTAGCTGCTACGCTGCGTTTCTTAGCAACAGGTGCGTCAAATCAGTGTAGATGCACGCGCGCTCATTGCTGACCTGCCAGTTCCTCACAGGTACATTCACGAGTTGCACAAAAGGTTAACAAAAGGACGCACATCGAAATGCGATGAATACTAGGCGCTGGACAGAAGTAAATGTCCTTCAAACATGACGCAGACTCAAAGACACACCTTGCAATTACAGTACCAAGGGGTCACCTGACAGCTCATGAAAGCCTGTGTTTACATTTTTCCAGTCAAAGTTACAGTGAGTAGTGTGTTCGCCAGTTAAAAAGAAGTAGGTGATTTTTGTGCAGATCATTTTATTTTTAACATTATATTTTGTGGTTGTTACAATGGAAACACAACCACTTATGTCCACAGGGGCCTCCAAAAACAACAAAATATGAAAGTCCACTGAAACAATTAAATAATACATTTTATAAAATAATCAATCTGGTGTACAGCACCATGTTTATGTGTAAAATTGTTTATCCTTTTGATTTAAAGTGTTTCTGCTTTACTTCTTTAATAAAATAAATTAAAGGTAGCCAGCTCTGACTTAGTCCCATGGGGAAAAGGTTATTGCCATGCATTATCTTTGCAATGATTGTTTGAATCATGCGAAGACAACTGCAAAACAAAAACAATGCAGCTGTCAGTTGCGTCCTTTTACAAAATAAAATAATGAACCATGGAATATTGCAGTAGATGTTAGATTTATTTGTATCATATTTATTGTATGTACAGTATTCACGCTATCACGTTGTGGGCTGATATCATCGTAGGCTTTAAATGTGAAATATTGCACAATGACTGTCTCTGCCTCACTAGCTGCTGACTTACTTATTGCCACATAACTGTCCATACATGTCAATGTACTATATATGGTCTGTGCTAATATACTACTGTCCATCCTGTATATATCTGACCTTTTACTGCATTCATATTTATATTACTGTCTATACTTGTAGTCTTACTTATGCCTGCACTTTTTATTTTGGTAACATTTGCTGTACATGTTCATACTTAAGTGTACCCCTCACTGTTGATTTTACACTCAACAAAAATATAAATGCAACACTTTTATTTTCCCTCCCATTTTTTAAGAGTTGACATAAACAATCTAAGACTTCTTTAATGCACACAAATGGTTTATTTTTCTCAACATTTAAGCACAAATTGTGTGGTACATAGAGATGCTGAGTAAACAGCAGGATTATTTAAAGTGTGCCTTGGACTGGTCACAATAAACAGCTGCTCCAAAGTGTGCACTTTTATCTTGAAAAAGGAAATTTATTTGGCACTGAACTATGGACTTAACATGACTGGGGCTAGAATGTAATGATAAGGCTGTTGATTGTGGCCTTATATTATATGTATTGTCAGGAATTAGAACACACTGTCATGAAAAATGGGAGTGAAAACAAAAGTCTTGTATTTATGCTTTTATATTTTGTTGAGTGTTGCTGTTTGCACATCTGGTTAGATGCTAAAATGCATTTCCGTGTCTCAGTACTCTCTGTGGTGACACTAAAGTTGAACCTAATTTGAAACATTTTGTTCTTGTTTTTATAACCTTGACAACATTTGACTTCAAAAATTCAGTTTGCTCAGTTTGTCCTTCTGTCCCTGCCTCTAGCCACAGTTTCCCTGTTGGCCCATGCACTTCTGAGGGACTTTCCAGACCTGCCATTCTCCACCTGTCGACCACATGCCCTCAGGACTTTCCCACCAACTTCGCCCCACATCCACCTGCTCACCAGCTCATAAGCCCAAATCGATCCCACCTGCTGACACAACTGCATCTCATTATCTCATCAGTGTTTCAGTGTATATAACCGGCTCATCATGAGCAACGGTGGCAGAAAATGTACTTAAAGGGGTAGTTCATCCGAAGTGAAAATTCAGTCGTTATCTACTCACTGTCATGCCGATTGAGGGTCAGGTTTTACTTCGTTAGTCCACAAAACTGCTGGAGTTTCACAGGAAAACAGTGTTGCAGAATCTCCCAAACAATGTAAGTGAATGATGACTAGTGTTCAAATGTTAAAAAACAACTGGGAAAAAAAAAAACATAAAATGCCTCCATCCTGCTCATCTGGCATGATCCAAGTCTCCTAAAGCTCCAACTGAATTTTCATTTTTGGGTGAGCTATCCCTTTAAAGAGACAGTTCACCCCAAAATCAAGAATACATATATCTTTATACATTATGGAAACATCAGCTGCCTGCCTTTGCTAAAAATAAACTGGGACTAAATGGCACTTTGGCTGTGGTGCTCAAAGTACCAAAAAAAAAAAAAAAACATTTTAAAAATTCAACAGCAGTGTCTCCAGAAATCAAGACCCGGTTACTCAAGATAATGACCTGACCTTGTGAGCAATTTGATGTAAAAACTACTTTCTTTCTGCAGTAGAATTTATCACAACTATCAGAACATTAAACTGCTCATAACACGGTCACTGGATTATCTTGAGTAACCGGGTCATGATTTCTGGAAATAGACACTGGTGTTGAATTTTTCAAATGAATTTTTTAGCTTCTTTGAGCACAACAAGTTAAGTCCCATTTTCGCTAGAGAACGCAGACACCTTCACGGCCAAAATCTTCAAAACCTGGCAACTCACCAAAGCAATCGAGATGGATAAATAGCACTGGAGGCCAGTATTTTTATGTATGTATTTTAGATTTTAGGGTGAACTGTCTCTTTATTATATTATATTACACCGTGACGTTATTATCACTGATACATTAATATAAAAGCAGCATTTTACTATTGTAATTTGTTGAGGTGGAGCTAATTTTTAACTCTTTGGCATCTTTGCATTGAAAATTACTTAAGCAATTAAACAGTCATCAATTGATTTTCTGTTCCTGTTTCAGCTGTATACTGTTGGGTACTTTATTTATAGCAAAGCATCATATTTTCTAAACTCTCCTTATATTTTTTGTGTAGAATCTTAATTTGTAAAGTAACCAAAGTAGTAAAATTACTATTAAGTACCACAAAAAATTCCTTTGTGTTCCAGACAGTTTTTTTTTTTTTATCCTGAACCTGCCTGTACCTTTTGCCTGCTCCATTCCTGTTAACCTGTGGATTCCCGCCTACTTCTGTTTGGACATGCTTCCTTTGCCTGTAAGCCTTTCTGTCATCATTTTACCATTACAGTAAAATCACTCAACTGTTTCCTGTCTGCCTGGTTGTCTGCATTTGGGTCCTTTTCCTTGCTGCCTCGCACACACCCCATGACATTAAGACATCCGTGGTTAGAGGCAAACATCTAACGTACTGAAAAAGGTTTGGCAGCAGGAGCGAGGAGGTGCCAACATGATTATTCTGCCCCATTCCTCTACAAAGCTGTCCTGAAGCGATATGATTGGCTTCCAGCAGTATATGTTGCTTATGAAATCCTACACAAGCAACAGCAGCAGAGTTTGCAAACAAGCTTCACATGAGCGTTGACAGATTTAAATAAACCGGCTTATTGCAGAGGGTGCTCTGATCGCATCTACAGTACAGGCCATCTACAATAAGCCAGTGACTTTGTATGCACTCACACCAGTGACATATACAAAGATAGACGGCATGACAGCTCCCTAAATGTGAAGCCAAAAGATCTGGATCGCCCTTAGGTGGTTGGCTGCAGTGAATCCTGTTTCCTCCATGTTAGTAGAGGGGACATGGGCCAAACCAAAAAAACAACTTACATGTTGGATAAATTTACCCAAAGATGGTTTTTGTCATTTTAAGTAGTTCTTATTATGCTGATGTTTATTAAAGTGTTTTTTTCCTCCTGATAAGTCTGGCTTATTTTTTAAAACAGTCTTAACGTTCCCTAAACTGCGAGTCTCAATTTTCATTTGAGATCATTACATGCAGCACAGTAGTGGGCTTTCATTCACGCTTCAAAACCCAGTTTTTGTGTCAGTAAATTGGCCACCAAAATGAAAAGTTGTGTAGTCATCATGTGAGCTGCACTGCTCAAAAGGTTTAGCTGTTTTTTTTTCACCATGATGACACTTACAACCCTGGAAATGTCTCTTATATACAGTCTCTCTGTCTCAGTTTTGTTGTGCTTTTTTGTTGACACTGTACAATAAATGTCTGTACATTTAGTTTGTTGTGCATCACGTGTAGCTTTTTTAAATTTACCACAAAATGACATCCATGTGATTCCTATTTCACGACTGTCACCTGGCAGCTCATTTGCTAATTGAATTGAATGGATCATTTTGAAAGCGGTGGCTGAAAGAATGTTTAGAAAGTTCTCAACTGTTTGAAAGTTTCTAGTTCTAAACTTTGTTGCAATGTCATTTCAAAGTCAAACCATGATTTAATCTGGTTTTAAAATTAATCCTTGTTGGTGCGACACAGTCTCCGATATGGATTTAAGACCTTGGCACTGGTCGCAGCCGTGGCAGCGAGTCGAGTCTGAAGTCCCACACATTTTGTCCCCTCACAGTCTGTCACTGTCACAGATACTACATAATGATGGCGAGCGCTTCATGCATATCACACCATCTAAATATTCACAGAGCAGTATATGAAACCGATTCAGACCCCCGTTTGTTCTTATCCTTAGTTGGTTTTTTTTCTATTTAACATCAAGCCCCGGGGCAGGTCATCATGTTTTTGTTTTCAAATGCTGGATTTTCTTCACATCATAGCAGGTTGGTGAATCACTGAGGAGTACCAGCCGTATGCTTTAAATAACATCTCAAACAGCAAAAATCCACCCCAAGACTAGATAATTCTTCTTTTGCATAAGCCCCTCTTTAACAGATAACACGCAGGCATTTATCTGCTTTCACAGAGAAAAATGTTTTCCACTGTCTCTGTCAAATCATGTTGTTTCTGAGGTAATTTAGAAGATACAACATGAACCCAAACAAGGCTGGAGACACACAATTTGTCTGTCTGTGTGTTTTGTCTTTCTCTGGCACTTAACTCTTACGGGGTAATGATTTGAGTCGCTGATCATCACACACAAGGACATCGAGACAGTTCGCTGAAAAAGAAGGTTTGATGTGAGGTGGAAATAGTGCACAATTTACACTGTGACTCATTCAATATTTTTATTATTATTATTATTATTATTATTATTATTATTATTATTATTATTATTGTTAGTGTTCCGCAGGAAGTGTACATGTCAAAAATTCAAAAAGCAGCAACTGTAAACAGAAACAGAAAAATAAATAGATGTACAACATTCTTCCTGTAATTCATTTATTAGTGTGTATAATATCTCATCCCCGACCCACCCGCCCCTAATCTGAGGGAAACAGACACGTACAGAGGACACTGTGAATGACACAATCTATGCAAACATAGAACATACAACAAGTACTTAAGCTGTCCACATGAGCCCCGCGGGAAGCAGTATTACAATACATATTTTAATAGTAGTAACAGTCACAGTTCTTCTAAATAAATCTTACATGATGTCGCCGTCTAATGGAAACCACCCAATTCCAAAACATGGGTGTTCCTTCAAAGCCATGAGAAGTTGACATCCTGGAGGTGCACGGTTCTCATAGGATCACGACGGCATACTGTACATGCATACATACATGGATACATATATTATGAATAGTTTGAGTTCAATATTGATATATTCATGTACTTCTGAAGCCCAGTTTGTAGTTAATCTTCTATGCTAAATGAGACTGGCTGCCACATGAGCAGGAATTGGACCATTTTGTTTTTATTTATGTAATGTATGATAAGCTTTCCAGTGTGATTAGATTCAGGAGTTTTTCAACCCAGAGTGAAACATCTGGAGATTCATGACCGATCCACCTTTGAAGAATACATTTTAACGCTGTACCAAAATTACTTATTATTACATTTTGGACAGATTATAGTACAATCAGGATCATACATGGATCTGATGAACCGGGTAACACGCAGTTCATGAATGATATTAAATTGTGTTTCATGAGATGTGCTTGAGCAACTTATCTTTTTTTTTGCATTTAATAAGATTTTTTCCCAATCATCCTAGCTTATTATGGTCCCAAAATCCAACTGCCCGGAACGTCTACTGACATCAGTATCAATCTTCTCACATTTAACAAGTTCCCCCGTACAGATAACTTTATGTCTTTTTATGTACTGAGGCAGATTTAACCAGCTATTTTTCAAGAAAGATAATCTCAGCCTTCTTTTTATAGTGGGAAACCTACTGAACATAACTCCTCAGTTGGAAGTATCTCAAAAATTTGAGTTTGTTCTAGTCCGTAGTTTGTTCTCATCAAACAGATCTTTCATATTAACTACCCATACTTCCTGCCATGTCTTGAATCCAGTGTCTAAGCAAGAGTTGGGGGGAGGGTGTGAAGGTTATTGATCACAGGTATAAAAAAGGATAAGGATCCCACCATCCCATAATATTTACATATTTTATACCAAGTGCTTAAAACGTTTTTAACCACAAAATTGTCTTGTATCAAAGAGTGTTTCACCTGTTCAACCTGAACAAACCTAACCTGCACCAACTGACTTTAATCTTACATATCAGATGTTAAATTGTTTCAATTCATATGAAAAAGAAAAAGAAAAACCCGGTGGCAAATGTTTTTTGTGCATTGCGCTGTACATCTGTAAGACTTGTATATCCCAAAATATAATTTACCTATGAGAGTGGCCTCTTTTGCATTTCAGTCATCCAACATATTTATAAGAATTAAGTATCAATTAAGTAAATATTATGTATGTTATTTATAAGGATGTTGCACATTATGTTTTTCTTATGTTTCATATAATGATTGTCTGCCTTATTATGATGATGGCAGCTAGAAAGAGACAGAAAGGCAGAAGGAGAGGGAGGGAACGACATTCAGCAAAGGTCGACAGGCAGGAATCTGACTCCTGATACAAGGTGCGCACCCTCTACCAGGTGAGTGTGCACAGGTGTCATTTACATGATGACACTGGCGACATGTCCCCAACACTTTTTTAAATGATCGATTTTGTCCCCAGCACTTTTTGTTAAAAAGAATAGCTTGCACTGAAAAATATTATGAGAAAGCATTGAGAATTGTTTATTATTGGCGAGTCACGAGTGGTCGGACTTGACTCACGAACTCAAAGGGGCTGTTTTTGTAATGTTCAAGGCTCTGCAACATCGGAACAACAACACAGTTTGATAAATCAACCTGTTGGTAAGGTTGATTTATAAATAAATAAAAAATATCTTTAGCTAACGTTGTTAATATATTCCTTCATTTGTTTCCGTCTGTTGTTCTGTTCTGATATTGTTTGTTTGTTATTGCTGGACTGACTGATATGCACTGATGTTTTCTACAGTAGTTGTAATATTGGCTTGTTCGATTGATTGACTGTCATGATGTTGCAGCTGTATATGTGATGGACGACTGTTACCTGTGCTGTAGATGGTGTTTTGCATTTTACTGAGTATTTTCAAATTGCCATAGTATCTTAGGTATGCCCATTTGATGCACTGTTATGCTTTTTTTTAAACACACCATAATTATTTACTTTGACCTCATATTGATCACTGAAAGACTGTTTAAAAAGTCTGTTTATACCCACCATTTGTCAAAACATATGAGAAGAAGTATTTTAAGGTAATCAAGGGGGACTTTTTAGATTTAGCACTTGAGTTTAGCTTTACAGTAAGGAAATGTAAGTTTGTGGTAGGATGTGGGTTCAGAAATAAGATAAGATCTGGGCTAAAGGTTCCACATTAAGCAGTTGGTTAAGTGGTAAATGTAAATGTAGTGGATCTTTACAAGTATAAAAAGACAAATGTGTGTATCTGTTTTCAGCAAAAAAATCAATGGACAAACAAAGGAAGAAGTCAAAGG